>JBBPPG010000361.1:0-27081 GCA_038091855.1 Leccinellum luteum | reverse complement strand
AATTTCAATGACCCAAGACATGCCACTGTGAAAAATGCAATCGGCACCAAACTTGAAAGGGTATTGAAGCGGGGGAGGCCCAAAGGTTGAGTCGATAAATAGCTTGCCACCCACAGCATGTATCTAACAGATGAGGGGTGAGTGGGATTCAGTTCGGACAGTGCTCCTTTGTACCTTGTTCGCATAATGCTGTATGTCGCTAGCTCTGGCTGTCAGACATATAGCATAGAGAAACCGCAGATGTTGACTCACCGAGACTCACCCGTAGGATTGAGTGGGGTTTCGAGCCAGCACAAATCACCTTCCTGATACTCATCGTCGAGATCAATGATGGATGTGTTTTCGGATCTTTCTCTCATATAGATTTCAATAGCACCGTAGCAACCCATGTATCCTCGAGTGATAGCGATGCGCTTCGGCTTAAAGTGCGCGAGAGCCTTGTAATATGGGATAAATGCGCGAATGCGCGCTTATCACACGTTTATGACTTACCGAGAAGGCGGCGGCCAAACCGGATGTATACGTGATGGCGTGACCGTGCTAGAAGACGGTTGGTATTTTGTTGTGCAGGCTATGTGCCTAATAGATACATACGTTGATTTTGCCCAAAACTTGGTCCACACGTGAGGCCACTGTTTGTGAGAGTCGAGCATACACATGTCTGTTAGGGTCTATCGCACCCAGGCCGTTTGAATCATCATCGGGGACCCTCCGGAAAGCTATGGGGAATGTCAATGACGAGTAAGCCCTGGTCGTCAATGGATGGATACTTGCTGGATGTTACTGATATGGATGGCGCAACCTCTGCACCTGTGGCATTATCCCCGTGGATGAGGAGGGTGCCGCTTAGTTGGCCTGGAGCAGGGTCTCTTGGAGGCATGATGGCACTATGGATAGCGTTTTGGCAGAGCCGCAGAAGAGTCGGAAAATGGTGTCGTACGGAGTCAGTGATGACTCGAAGCGGGACCGAGGCTCCCCATGCGGGTTAGTTGCATACTGTACTTAGTGCACCTGACAATTTGTGGGTGCGAGTGAGAGTGATCGCTTGACATGCCGAGATGCCGAGGATGGAATGCACGCGGTAAATTGATCTCGTCCTGTGTGACCTAGATGAAAGGGAGCTAGCGTGATGGGGTGATGTGACGTACGTGAAAGGAAAGGATAGGCGAAAAGCCGCAGGCATTTCCGGTCCGAAACTGAACCCGAACCTGTCGGGCGAGAGCGCGCTGTGTGGGCGGGTTGGGCGTCGAACAGCTAGCTCGTCACGACAGGTGTCGAGTGACGCAGCGTCGGACAGATATGAGTCTGGCGAATGTCTGGCCGGGAGCTGAGAGAGGAAGTGGCGGGCGGGTGCGAAAACGAATGTACCGAGAGCTACTGAATGCTAAGACAAAGAGTGACTACGATAGGAACGAGGAGAACAAAGGAAAGAGGCGGTGGTCACTCCGCTTCTCATGCGCAGACTAAATCCTGCGCCCGCCTCGTCCTCGGCTAAGCACAGGCCCCTAATTGTACCCATGCCCCACTAGTTGGCCGGTCACAAAATGCCACAAGAAGTCACTCACTGTCACACGGCACCAGTTGAAGTTCTGCCCGCGAATTTCTATGTAATAGCTAGTCCTGGCCATCACGGGCGTGATACTGCCCATAGTCACTGTTTTTTCTATCTCTACGAGTACTGCATGGATTGACGTCGTTCAACTTTGTACCACCTAGGAATGTACTCTACATGAAGTATAATTGAGGGGACAATATATTGTTGGAGTGGTAATGGTAGTTTTCAAAAAATCGGCCAACTAGTGGGGAGGCAAGAACCATGGGTAGCGATAGTATAGCGGGAACACTAGAGGGCGGTCCGGTCTTGGGTGTGTCGCAACAGCCGGTACATCACATCTACCCACTCCTGTATACCTCCTTCACCAACATCTTCTATCCACTTCTGTGACTCATTCTTCCTCTCCAACTCTACCCACGCGGCTCGCAATACTTGCTTGTTCGCATACATATCCTTCTCCCAATCCTTTACTTTCATAGCAGGACAGTCGCCTGACTCCGCAGCATACGTGAAAAGTTCATCACGATAGTTCCATTGCTCCGCCCCCTTAAAGCGGGTCCAGGCTGTGGCAAACTGCCGAGGTGACGAAGCTCCTGCTGCTATGAGAGCACGCGATCTTGCAAGAATATTGTCCGCCTCTTGTTTCAGATCAAGTGATGAAGGATCAGCAAACGCCCGCACTATTGCACGTGCCTGCGCTTCTGCGATGGGAAACGGTACAATCTTGTTGCCAAGTGTCATAAATGCCACGGATGACGGAGGGTAGTGAGATTGCAGTGGAAACAAATTTTTAGCAAGCGGGAATACGTGAGAGCGTGAATTATAGAGATCGGGCGGGATGGTTGGCTCGCTGGCAAGGGGAACGTCGCTGATTTTAATTGTATCTTCATCGAAAAAGGGAAAATCTATTTGGAAGCCAGTTGCCAAGATGCAGTGGTCGATGTTTTCTTCAACGATGCCATGTTCAAAGAGGACCCGACCATCGTCATAAAATCGAAGAGGTCTCCCTCTCAATTTGAAATCTTGCTCATCTTGGGGAACAGACCCCGCTACAGAGTGAACGATAGTGCGGCCATGATTGCGCATCTCAGCAACGATATCGTTGCCGCTAGGCCCATTCCCAACCACCAGTACTTGATGACCAAATCCATGTGGCCGTCGATACCATGCAGAGTGGCAGGCTATACCAGTCTTCATCCAGTGATCGAGGCCTGGTATATCTGGTATGTAAGGAAGCCTATAATGCCCATTTGCGACAACCAAATTATCAAATTCTAGCGCTTCGCCCGTAGAAAGCGTGACTCTCCAGCGATCCTTTGTCCAGGTAGCATGGGTGACGGAGACGTTGAAGCATATGAGGGGAAGGAGGTTGAAATGAGACGCATAGGATTCTAAGTAGGTGTGAACAGTGGCAGGCCCGGGATACAGAGGGGTGGAAGGCGGGAATAAATATTCCGTATAACCCATGGTCGGGTGGGGGAGGTTCGTTGTCAGTGAATCGTACAGCGAGGTGAGAGGCGGGTCCGAGTCATCAGTCAGTGGGGCAGCGTACCTACTCAACCCATATTATTCAACCCCCTTTGTAGATGAGTGTAAATGAATCACATACCATATGCCTCCGACGTTGGAGCGGGACTCGTAAGCGACCACGCTCCAAGAGCCTGTCTTGAAGTAGGACGTTTGGGATAGATATTTGAGGATAGCTAACCCTGATGATCCAGCGCCGATCACACAGATACGCTTTGATGGTACTTGATCAGTTTGACTGGCCATGATGAGTTCGCTCGATCTCGCTGTGGCGTGCTAACAAGATGTAGTAGTATGTGTGGGGCTGTGTCACTCTGAACCGGACTGTGATCGAACTTTGAAACGCACATTCCCTTTCTGGCCATTGCTTAATCAGCAGCTTCTACGCTAAAGCCGCACCATTTCTGTTGGTCTGCCTCATTCTCGACCAAGGATCAGCTTGTGAGGTCAGCCCAATACATCTCACCTTTCCAACTCGATAAATGGCGGAAACGCATGGAAAAGCATGGCCTCTCGCTAAAGAGGATTTGACAAACTCTGTAGGATCCTCCTTCCCCTACTGAACGCAGGCGGTCGTCTGATCATCATGTCTCTTTGCTTGGAAAGATCCTTGATTTGGTACAGCAGGCTGGCCAATACAAGCAGCTGAAAAAAGGCGCGAATGAAGGTTCGTTGCCTGTTTCTATGAGCCTACTACCCTTTTTTCCCTCCTTTGCATGATGTGCGATGCTAACTGCTATACTATGACTTAGCCACCAAAACCCTGAACCGTGGTATCGCCGAATTTGTTGTTTTGACTGCGGACACGGAACCCTTGGAGATTCTGTTGCATCTCCCTCTGCTATGCGAAGAAAAGGTAACATATCCCCCCGATGTGTTACGTTTGATATTTACATCGTTTCTGCTTTGTAGAACGTCCCATACGTCTTCGTTCCATCAAAAGCTGCTCTAGGACGTGCTTGTAACGTGTCTCGGCAAGTTATCGCTTGCAGCGTCACCACCAGTGAGGCCCGAGAACTTCAGAGCCAAATTCGCAACATCAAATTAGCCATCGAGAAACTGATGTACTAATTTATTCTGGCATAGTTTCTCTTTTGGCAGTAGTAAATGTTTATTCGACATAAACATGACATGGTGTGAGGTATTGGTACTGAACGATGGCTGGGAAAACTTGTGAAATCACTTAGGTATGTTCTCTCGGGCCTGTGCTCGAATCCTCCTCCTGCGATTGGTCAGCGATTAGGACTGATACTGTTGGTGGCCATACTCACTCATACGCAACCTTGTCATTCCTAAGAAGCTATTAGTTGTGGGGAAAAGAAGCTACATTGCGGTCTTACTTGAACATGGTATATGCGTCGCTTTGCGCAGGATCATTGACGTTTGGGTCATCCAGTAAATCTTGGATACCCAGCAATATCTAAGTTCGTAGTCGAATGAGTGTGGCTGAGGCTCATTCAGATTGAAAATGACGTGCCTGCTTGATCGTGATGGCAGGTTTCCACGACTTCTCTTCGTCCAAGATGGAGAGGCAGACAGTTCCAGACGGATACACGTTGGGGTGAAAGAGTGGTGGTGCGAATTTACCTGGATACGCGATCCGTGCACGGCAAGATCTATCTGGTGCTTGGGAAACTTACATTTCGGAGGCTTGGAGGGATAATCTGAACAGAGATCAGCGCAAAACTCTGGATAGCGGGGACTCTACTCGCCCTCCGGAAACGTCATCGTGAGCTTGTACAGCCCATTCTCCCATGGAGTCTAAGCAAAATACCATGCTCAACCTGTGGCACGGCTTAGATCGAAATTAGTATCTTTTCACATACCCCAGTTTTCCCTGGAATCCCAACTTCCCATTCCATGAGGTTCATGGTTCCATCAGCAGCCTTGGCTGGTTTCGCATAAAATCCCTGAACAAAAAGTCATGGGAATGTAACCATCTGAAGTACACCCTTTGGGAAGGAGCCACCATCGCTTTCCCGGAACATTCAAGCCGAGACAAGCGAATGGGTGGGAGTAGAAGCAAGATAGTACGTACGAAAGGATGATCCTTTCTCCATTGCTTGCGTTCTTCAGCAAGGCGAGGTCTGCAGATTCCGGACATGAGTGGCTAAATGGAACAAGGCTGAAGCCTTTCGATCAATTCAATTCAGGCATCTTGTTCCCTTTCTCGAGCTTAGTCATCAACGCAATACCAAGTTACAAACTACATAACCAACTGCCTTATCTTGAATAGAAAAAATTCAACCACTTTGTATCTTGCGCACTATTTTACTATCACGGGATCCAAGTAAACTGGGGTAATGTTCGTGTCAAACATATAGTGTGTCCCGAATTTCGGACTGAAGACAGCATGCCTACAAAAGGGTGTGGTTAAAACAGTGGTTTCTCACTTGGCGAGAGATACGCACCTATTCTTCATATGAGCCATCAGTTCACCGAACCCGAAACGGGTGTTCCATGACGGAATGCGAGGCGGGCAAAGAAGACAGACAGAATAATCACCCAAAGTGTCACCTGATGCATTTGAGAAGGACCGCAAGTTTGGGCACTCCAGCATGTCAATGTGTATGCGGGAAATAGGACTCGCCATGGCCCATGGGTCATTGACCGTGGAATTTGGATGAAATGTAATATTGTGTTGAACCTAGGAAGACAATAAACGAGTGGTTGTGACCTGACGGTCAGAAACACTCACGGCACGGCGCCAGGACATGAACGAAATTATATTATCATTGACAGTGCACTCTAGGCACACCAACCTGGGATCTTGTTTGTCCACTTCTGTAGCAGTGGTAGATATAGGGTCTTTTCCACAGCACAACAGTGCTTTGTGTACCAGGTACCGCTTTGGATGCACTTGAACGCGACCATTGCAGCTCCAAGGGCTACCACCCATCGCAAGACATGCCTTTTGATTGGCAATGCTCCAGGGGTCTTTGGAAGTGGATCCATTACCCGGTGTCATGAGCGTGAAACATGGATGGAATAAAATCTCCGGATACGTCAAGGTACGACCTTCACCCCGACAATTTCGACCACCGTTACAATAGAAAACAGACGTGGCAAGTTTGAGTCGAGCACAGATAGCTTCATCGTCGTCCTCGGGGTTGTATTCCGGAAGTAAGCTGACCAGCTCTCGGCGTACCGTTCTATGCCACTCGCGGATGTGATGGCAAGCCGGCACAAAGGCAGTGCGAAATTGTCCCAGGAGAGATTCGCGCGACGTTTGGCCTGGTTGTCGTATTATAGAATTGATATGCTCGGATAAACCGACGGTAGCGGTCGGTGGTAGTGGGAGATAGGGGCAATCAACTGGGGCGTTATGAAAGGCAACTGTCGTGAAACGGAACCAAGCGTCGAGAAAAATTTGTCGTCGAGAGGCATACACCCGCTCTTCCATTCGAAGTTCCCGCCAACCCAGCATGTATTCGCGAAGTTGGTCCAGAAGATTTGAGAGTGCTGAGTTGGATATCAGCTCGAAGCGTTGATTAAACACGGGAAGATATACCAAAGTCGGTAATTGGTTGGGTGTTACTGATGAGGGGATGCTTGCGGATGCGGTCCCACCCAAAATAATCGATTTCTTCTCCAAAGCCAGTGGCGGCAAGGTTCTCCCTAATTCTATTCGTTTCCATCAGCTAAATTCAAGAACCGACAGATTGGACAAACATTTCTGCTCGTGCTGTGCGCTTGTCGCGCAGTTTCGTGATGCGCAAGTTTTTTGCATCAAGCTGCCATGCAACACTTGTACTCGCAAACTCGGTGGCGATGAGAAGGTAGGCCGGAGCGATTGCAACTCGGACACTTACTTGGTTAATTATTTGGGTATCCTGCTTCCGACGCTCGAGGTGAGCTTGATGTTCCGAAGGGGGTAATGCTTCTAGTTCTTCCCTGAACGTCTTGAGTTGATGTTCCTGGAAGCCCTTGGTGAGATTCCCTGCAAGATGTAAGTGATTCGAAATGGCATAACGAAATGGGTAACGTGCCTTTGGAATTGAGAAAGGGTCCGCAAGGTATATATTGTTCAAGATCATTGACACAGCAGTTCAGCATGGCGCTAATAGCACGGTAGTTATTGCTCTCGTTTAATTTAATTGGCCTGGAGCGTCATTATTTAATCCATTTTGCGCGTGCGGAGTTGTACCATCAGGCTTACTTGTGTTTTGGGCGACAGCTGGTACAGGAACGAATACGCAAGTGCCACACAGTATCGCGCGCTTTCTTATCGCATCCCTGGAATGCGTGAGTCAGGATATAGAAAGATGCGTGTCAGCATGGCGTACGTCGTAATGACATGCAAGCCCAAACGCTAGAGAGGCGAATTGAACTTCAGTCATGTCTGAGGGAGGCTCCAGGAGGCCGAACAGATGTCTGCGGGCGGTCCTCCAAACAAATGCAGATGGCCTGTTTAGAAGGAAAGAGCGGAGTGGCTTGGTGGTGCGAGCAAGCGCAAGGAGATCGGTTGGGTGTAACAAACAGAATATCTAGAGGAGAATGTTGACCAAAAGGACATGGTACGAAAACAAGATATGGATACCTCGCAGATGATATCGAGGGGCAAAGAGGGGAGTGTGTCGAGTGAAACCCGCTTTCGCCGGGCAACCGTCAGGGAGAGACACGACGTGTCATTGGAGCGTTTACGAGAAGTAGAATGGGACATACGAAGTTAGCTGAGCGAGGTCGCATGATGGAGGTGACGTTCTTATAGGTATAGGTCCAATGATCATCGATCAATATTGGACCACTTGCTGTAGACGAATTGTGGCCGGGCGCTTTGGGCAGCCACTCCCAATCTGGCTACCTTAAGCCTTTGGAAGTCAACCCACTGCATGTCCTTCATCTCCCGCCTTGCTCGACCCACCCATCCAGTGGGCAGAGCATATTATTCATTTTTCTCTTCTAAGCCAGGTGGCGGAAGGCACTTCGCATCAGCCAAACCGCCAAAACCTGTCTTGCAACAGGCTGGCAGAACAAAGCTGGAAAATGCCACCTCTCCCCCAGAATCCAGTGTAGCCAATCCACCTGCAAATACAAGCCCTGTGGTAAAAGCTACGCCTGCAGACGACCAGTCGCCCAGCAAGCCAGCTGAAGCACATCCACAACCGCACTCCGTCTCCAGCGTGTCACCGCAGCCCACCTTCCACCGCACCCCAGTCCATCCCTCCGTCTCCTCTAAGGAGTACAAACTCCATCAGTTTTTCTCGCTACACCGTCCCTTGCTCCTGCTCAGCCAACCGACGTCCACCATTTTCGAGGCCGCTGATCCTTCCCTTCCGTTGCCGACCTCTTCCGAACATCGCGTCAACAGTGACTCCAGGGCCTCTTTTGCCGCTCTCGATGATCCTCCAGAGTCGACCCCTGACGCAGATGCGGATGCTGCTCGCCAGTTAGCCCACACGTTGGTCATGAACAGCGTCGGCGGTGCCGTCGCTTGGCAGCAGGCCTTGTCTCATCTCGGACTAGGTGTCAACTGCTCGGAGAACGACATAACTTCGGCAAAGGAATCTGCGCAGGAATGGGTTACGATCCATGCTGATAGCACTCGCCGAAAGAAGCGAAAGAAGATGAAGAAGCACAAGTACGTTCCTTCACTTGTACCACTTGTCGTTTTCTGAAATCGCACTTTAGATTGAAGAAGCGCCGCAGAGTAAGTGGCTGTCCGACGTTCAATTGCGTGCACTAATCCTCCACCTAGCTCACCCGACGCCAGAGCAAGTGAACTTGGAGCATTACCAAGCCACGTGGAGCGGAAATGTCATCGTGTCATATTTCCACTTCCCTACCCTTACATTTTGTTACCAACCTTGAATTTTATGTTACTTTCCAGTCTCCCGGCCTGCAAGTTTGGGTTTCATAAAGAACAAGTGCTCTGGATTGACTTGCTACGTGCTATAGGCTCCTAGAAAGAGCTGTCGATGGTGTTGCCTCTGTCTCCGTAAGCCCAAACTTTCACACCTCCCTTCCTCTTACCTTCTCCTTCCCACTCCCACCCACCCTTCCATACCTCAGCGTACCCGTTGCCTCTGAGTAAGGTTCGTATTCCAGGCTCCTCCAAAAGTGCGCCAAACAAGACTATGTATCTCGGCCACTCGTGACGCCACCCCAGGTCCCACGAACTCGACTGTGTCTCTATCGATCGCAATGTGTGGATAAAGGTGGCATTCGGGACTGAGAAAGCGAACGGGGCCAACGGGAACCCGGGATCAACGCGAGCTGGAAAGTGTGATTTGATATATGAAATTGGGGACTCGAAGAAAATATCGGTCTGATCTTTGTATTCTCTGTGGTTTTGAAGCCTGGATCGTTTGATCAGCATCATCACGCACATCTAACTGAGTACTTTATCGTACCCTAACGGTGGTTCGCATCCCAAAGCCCACATCTTGCCGGGTTGAGCAAGGTCCGGGCGGTGCAAATAGGCTTGCCAGGGAGTGGAATGGCACGGCATCAAGAACCCGATTGTCGTGGAGTTATCGACGGGAAGCTGCCTCAGAAATGACATGACTTCGATTTGACCTGTGCAATGGAAGAATACGATATAAATGGAAGCGGGAATCGACATCAACAAAAACAGCAGGATGGCGACACGACTGGGCCTGCTCCGAGTAGCTGGTGTTTGCGATGCAGCCTTTGCGTCCCTAGCTTCCCGGCCGTACATTAGGTGAACGATAGATTCGGTGGCCAAGACATGCATCATGGGAAGTAGCGGGTGTAGAAATCGCCATTCTTTGTGCCCAATGAGCGAATAGATAGAGATAGTCCATCCAATGCACCCGGCCATCACACTTAACTTGGATCCACGCTTCCCAATTGCGAGCCAAAATCCATGAAGAACAAATGGCAACGCCGAGAAACACAGAATGGGAAGAGCCTGCAAAAGGTAGTAGTGCCAAGGGCTCGATCCGTAGAATGATGAGACTGGCGACGAATTCACGAGCAGGAAATTCATCAAGGTCAGCGTTGTCCGGCCATAAAACCACGTATCCAACGTAAGAACAGCCAAAATGATTGCCGAGCTTGAAAAAACGTCAGAGGGGTGATTACGAGACAGTAAGGTCAATACACAGACCCAATGCAAATGGCATCGCGCAGAGTCAAAAACAGGAGTTTTGGGCTTGTCCTTACGCGCCAAAGTAGAAAAGAGAACATGTAGACCCAGATTATAGCATTGGTTGGTCGGATGGCACACGCAACAGCTGCTAATGTGATGCTCTGTTTGAGTTGGGACCTTCAAGACGTCGTAAGATGTATGCGTACACGAAGTCGTACGGCAGTACTCACAAGTCAAGCAAGGAAGAAGACGCAACCAAAACGTCCCACGGGAAACAACCCAATGCCATAGTTGTCAGGGACACCTCTAATGAGTTGGAAAAAGACCTTGACAAGGCCATCAAATGAAAGAAAGAGGTCATGGAAAGGAAGTACTATAAATCCTTGAAGGTTAAAGGATTCCACGACGTGGATAACATCACTTACAGATATTGTTGTACGGTCAGCGACTCTTTTACTATACGTGCCATCGAGGACCACGCTGGCCAGCTTCGTAACCCATACATCTGTTAAAGCTGCGAGGAAACCGTGAACTACTCTTGGTCCAGCAACCTATAGTTATTAGATAGATGAATCGGTTGACGACACCTGAACCTACCACTAGAGAGGGATATACGTCCAATCCAGATACCTTCAATAGCCAGTACACTGGAACATTGAGTGCGGGGTATAGCATGCTTCTCAAGGGATGAGGATTCACCCATTCCCAGGTGAGGTGACCGTAACCGTAAACATATTTGTGTGCGGGCTCTAGTGCTTGGAAGTATTCGTCGGGCTGAAAAAAACTTCGGGTAAAAAGAGCGACAAGGACGCGAAAAACGACACTGCAAAAGAACATTAGTAGATCGGCATCAACTGATGTATGTACAAAATGTCAATTGTAATTTATGTGTCACTAAATTTGCTGACCAAGTCATCGGGCATATGGTGTAGCTGGTTATCACATCCGCTTAGCATGGCGCTGAGTGCGGGGGGTCTCCGGTTCGAGTCCGGATTTGTCCACTTTTTTCTTCATTTTTCTGTTTCAACCGGTTTGAAAATATGCATGCGGGACATGGGCTAGGTATAGTACTAGGGCGAGACGTGTCTCTTACGGCTCAGAGTGATATGTATCCGTACCCAATGCGTCGTCACAAATATTGCAACAACAAGAGTATGATAGACAGAACTCCCGGCAAGTTATTTCCTTCTTTCAGTTATAAATTTCGAAACTGGTCTGTCTGCAGGTGATGGTCCTCGAGGAGAAACCCGGGACTGGATCATCGAATCTTGCGTTACAGATAACTTGACTGTTGGTGGGCGCTCAGGCCGCGTCACGTTGTGAGATGTAGAACCAATTGACATGGGGTGAGGAGACGAAGATGGAACGGTAGCAGTCGAAGCACCAGCTGGTACAGGAAATGACGGTGAATCGATGATTATGGGAGATGTACTAGGTCCAGGAATCTTGGCAGAAGATCGTGAAGGAGGTTTGTTGATAGGGAAATGTTGGCTAGGAGTGGATCTAGGGGCTTTCCGCTCAACAACACGCGAAATGGCCGAGTGCGGCTGAGAATTGTCGCCGACCTGATCGTTCTGATAAGTGGTCGTCTCTGTGCGCCCTCCTCCATGAGCTAGCTTGAATCTCGATGGCTTTGCCTCACGGAAAGTGCTCGCGGAATCTACGAATGATGATTCTAGGGCATCGGAATCCCGGGGACGTGCGATGGTGGATATTGAAGATGGATCGTAATCGGGACCAGCATTCTGGATACTGCCCGTTTGTAACATTTGAATCAATTCTCTGACATTTTCATCCTCGCTTCCACTCTCTCCAGAATGACCCCCCATTAGTTGATCATTTTCTAACTTGCCTAATCGCATGGAACTTCGAAGAGATCTTTGACGGGACGCTGGGATGACAGAATCCCCTATAGATGTGGAAATAGGACCACGAGACTTGTCGTAGGCCGCTGCCATACGGTCCGCTCGGAAACGCGACAATGGAGACTGTCCGTTGGACTAGAACCCAGATCGTTGTTAACATCGACGAATGCATACAAGTTCCGATCGCTTACGGTTCCCTGATGTTCCGAGTCGTCCAGAGTATCCCCAGCTATGGCTTTCGCAGCCTGGGCACCGATAGCGTGTCTTCTCTTGTGATATTCCAGCGCGATTTCGCGATGATGTTGTGCAGTGTCATAATCGAACCCTTCCTCTAATGGCTCGTCGTCCGATGTGCTGTTGTCACTTGATGAGGACCCTTCTTCTGGAGAGTCGTTATCCAAGCTTGGAGAGATGTGCCCAGCTGATGAAGTGGACTCATCATCTGAGTCTGCGGGGCGAGAGGGAGAAGCTGGAATTCCCGCGGGATGCCGCTCCACTACATGCATTTTCATGGGGTAATCTTCTGCCTGGGATGTACTCACCAGAGGTATGCGGCCTTTGGCGCGTAATCTACCAGGAACGACGTCACCCCAGTCAGGCTGGTGTGCTACGGCCGCCTCCCCCATCTCGTTGGCTTCCGCGACTGACACATCTGCAAAGGTCACGCTCTTCTTTACAGCCGAGGACGAAACCTGGGGCTTCGGATGCAAGTCTTCCTCCTTTACTTTTCCTTCCGCTCCCTCGGCACGCTGGATGAGGGCCCGTCCCATCTTCTTGTGCAACTCTCGGGCCGCCTTTAGCTGATCCAGCTCAGCCTTTACCGACTCCTTTCGTTTTCTGATCGACTCTTTTCGTTCCTCCTCCACATCACGCTCTTCTCGTAGCTGCTGCAGGTGTTCTTCCTCCTCGAGCAAATCAAGAATACGGTCACGTTCGCGCCGCCGCCGCTCCCTTTCTTCAGCCGGCAGAAGAGAGAGCGGAACCAGGCCTTGTTCTACAACGAGAGAGGGTGAAGCGCCGCCCGGTCGGGAAGCTTCATTGACTGGCTCTGAAATATCGATTATGGGAAGACCGTCTTCATTCAGGAGCTGTGTTTGAGAGTCGGTGATCGAGTACGGGTGTGCTTATAGGATACATGTACCTGACTAGGCTGGTCTCCTGGCGTCGTGCCACGATCGGGATTATCTCCTAGAATGTCGCTGATCTTCTGAGACAATTTCTGTAGTTGTTCTGGGGATGAAGTCGTGCCTCCGGATGAACTGTCGCCAGCATGGTGCCCCAAGGAACTGAGCAAGCCCTGCAAAGCTGAAGGGTTCTGGTGTGAGGTAAGATACGTATCGGGGTGGTTAGCTCACCCTCTGTTCTGCTTGCATTGAGGTCCTTGGTATGTCCGATGATGTTAGACATTGGGGTTGAACTCATCCGGCTTCCGACCTCCGATCTCGGTATCGTGCTTGTACTTATTTCCCCATCATCATGGGCGTTACCCACGTTGCTCCACCGCCAAATACTCACAAGAAAACCCGGAGGAGCCTTACAAAAAAGAAATCAATCATCAATGGCAACTCAGAACCGAAACGGAGCGCCATGGAGGACGAAGGCGACGACGACATGCAACTAGACCCTCTGATCGAAGGTCCCACACAATCGTCGAACGACGATGGACGAGGCAACGACGGCGACGACGAACTCGCGATCGACGTTGATCCTGAGTCTGCCCCCCAGCCTGCTTCAGCACCATCATTCCCCGCCCTCTCAGCTACCGCCCAATCGACCAGGCTCAAGTCGGAGACCCGACGAATTCCTATACCACCGCACCGCATGACGCCAATCAAAAAAGATTGGGTCAACATATTCTCTCCCCTCACGGAGATACTTGGCCTGCAAGTTCGAATGAACGTTCAACGGAGATGCGTCGAAATCCGGGTATGGCGTCTGTGAGGTTCTGTCTGCGCGCCTAAGACAGTACTTAGACATCAAAACACACAAAAGAGGTTGGGTCGATTCAAAAAGGAGCTGACTTTGTCAAAGCGTACGCACTGGGTTTCGACATAAATGTAAGTAAGCAATGCAGACCGTATCTGCGACTGGCCTAATGCCAGCCAAAGGATGCCATCGCACTTCTTCGCTTAGATGATTTATACCTCGACTCCTTCGAGATCAAAGACGTGAAAACGCTGCACGGAGACCACCTATCTCGTGCCATTGGTATGTGGACATCCATTGTATCAATGGCAATCAATCATTCATCCATTTCTTAGGTCGGATAGCAGGACAAGATGGAAAGACGAAATTTACGATCGAGAATGCAAGCCGCACACGAATCGTTCTTGCAGACACGTTTGTTGAATTATGCAATGCATTCTTTCTTGGTTTTCTGATCTCATTGGCTAGAAAAATCCATATCATGGGATCATTTCAAAACATCAAAATTGCGCGAGACGCAATCGTGTCCCTCATTCTTGGTTCACCCCCAGGAAAGGTCTACGCAGGATTGAGGACCGTGAGCAGTCGGATGAAACAACGAGCTCTATGATCACGCTTATTAGATCGTGTAACCTCTGAGCCTCGATACTACATTGTCGACGAGTTGACTGCTAAGAACACAACGATAGATTGTACGGATAAGGGCAACAACGACTGGCAAGTGACTTGAATCGAACAAAGGTTCCTACCTGAGCCCAACTATCCCGTGAGCTTTGCCCTTCTTAGACTCCTCGTATTGGTCTACTATAGTCTCCCTCAGCATGCTGCACGAGTCAGATACTTGTCACACGTAGTCACCACACGCAGACTTACTTTTCCCAGGCGAATTCGTCGAACGGAGGATCTCGTCCGTCACCAACCATCACCATCTTTCCTTGACTTGGGACTCCGTCATTGACAAGAAAGATCCATCCTGGGCCTGGCGGGTAGACGTTTCCATTTGGCGGCCCAGTGAGGGTCATGTTTTCTCCGTCGTGGAATGATGAGATCACCAAATATACCAGCCTAGAATTCGCATGTACCGCGTGCGTGACGAACCCTAAATCCATCAGTGCGACTTCAAAACAACGATTAACAGACGATCTCCAACAGAGATGAAAGAGGACTTGCCTTTGATCGTTGGTTCCGTGGCATTCGTCCCGGGAGGTATATTGACGCTCATCTCGAACGGTTGTCCATAATGGATATTGTGGGGGAACCGGGTGATGACTGGTCGTTCTGCATTCATGTAAGGTGGCCGAAACCGTTCTACTCGGTATTCTGTCCCGTATCTCACTTCGCTCCTGTCCAGATTAGGATTGCTCCCCGCAACCAGGATATCGGCAGCAGGTGTCAACGTCGCCACCGAGTGATACATACGCGGTATCCTACTCGATTTCATACCTAATGAAGAGAACCGTCGACCAGGGGGTGCATCGGGTGTATATAAAACAGGCGTGAGAGTCGGATTGTCGGCATTTGACTGCCCCGCCTGGCCCTTGACGTTTCCATAGCCAGAGATCCCTGACTTGGCACCATTGACAATAAAAACTTGCCCTGTGGGGAGCAACACAGCGTCAGGCATGTGTCTTGGCTCTGGAAGCCACTCCACTTCCCAGCCGGCTGCAATTCCGGCCACAGTGAGTGTTATCCTCGAGCACTGGTTGGAGGCAGGATCCTGTGAAGATATCTCATAGCCAGGGATAGTGTCCCTGATGACGGAACCGCCACATAAGAGGATCTCCGGCGTATAGTCTCCAGGAGATAGTGGGAGGAGAAGTCCGACGCCCGCCATCGGATAAGTGACGCGGACTCCGTTCGGTATTGGTGGGAGCCTCTGTTCCGTGTTCGCCTGCCAGTCGTAGATCATGGCGTCCTGATTGGCAGCGACGAATACCTTGCCATCCGGGAGAACGAAGGCGATCGGGAACAGGTTAGCGTTCAACGTATCGACCAGGAACGGCAGGTGGATGGGCAAACCATTCGAGCCATGAATAGACTTGGGTGGCCAGTACTCCACGGTTGGATTGTTGACGGTTGCGTTGTTGATCCAGCCACCTTTCTTTGATCCACCGATAATCATCGCGCTGCCGTCAGGTAGCCTGACGACGGTGTTGTACCACCTGGGACTCGCCAGTCGAACGCGAGCATGGTTCTCATACACGTAACACCGGGTCACGTCGGGGGAAAGACAGGGATGGAAGAGCCGAACGGCTTGCAGACCATCCAGATGCCCAAAGTCTGCGGGCGACGTGAAGCTTTCGATGACGGGGTTCCCTCCGACGTTGATCAACGTTCCATTGCTCAGAAAAGCACCCCCGGCACAAAACGAGTTGGATTGTATTTCCAGGGGCATGACGGCCTGCGTGTCGAGGTTGTACAACGCCCCCCAGGCGGGGTGGCCACTGATCGATATCGGATTGTGTTCCACCTTGTCAATCACGAGTACATGGCTGGGAGAGATGACCGTCAATTGCATCGCAGCAATGCCGGTGGAACCGCGTAGTAGTAGGTCCCACTGGCTCCCGCCGTCGCCCTGAACATCGTCGCCCTGTCCAATCGCTGGTTCAGACGGTGGCCGAGCATGGTCCTGGCCCTGCGTCACAACCATGGCATCGATGTCGATGATTGGGTTGGCCACACCCTCTGCACCTCTCCCGGTATGCTCGATTTCTATGAGGTGTTTGCTATACGCGAGGTCGTACTTCCAGAACAGTCGCTGTTGCGTGCGCGGGACGAGGCTCCAAGCATCGACGACATCCACCTCCCGGCCATCTATGAAGATCGTGGCGATACCATGCAACCTGTCTTGAGATCCAAACCATTCGATGCCCGTACCGATGAAGGAAAGGGACGCGCGCGCGCCGGGTTCGTCGGTCCAGCGAGATGTACCTTGGACGTACGAGTTGGAATGATAGTCTCTCCACAGACCCCGATATTGAATGAACGGGGACGATGAGTCGTAGCTCTTGGCACCAGGCGGGACGTAGAATGGCACGAAAGCTTTAGGTTTGTCTGATCCTGAAGGTGTCTTGCCGTTCCAAGCGGACTCACCGCGAGCCAGAACGTGTAGGACGAATACCAGCGTCAACCATACGGAGGTACTCATCGCGATACCGTCACGTACAAAAGTTACTGAATGACTTGTCGCTTGCCAACATCACGTGCGGGTTGATTTTACAAGAGTATCTTACGCTCCAGCTAGAAATGCTATTGTACCTATCTAAACTATGCATAACATGACATTGGTTGAACTTGAGAAACAGATCACGAACAGAATGTTCGATGCGCGAAAACTAAACCAGATGGAACAAGCAAGATGAGTTGTTGAATGTTAGCTTATGCCAATTATCCATGCAAAATGAAGGGTTGATCCGAAGTACCCCACCATGCGGAACGTTCCTATAACCGGACTCTGCCCTTGCCCTTTCCATTTCTTCCAAAGTCGCTGGAGGACAGTCCGCCAGCGACCGTCTCTGGCAATGGTTCCCATATCCGAATCGTAAAGTCGTCCGAACACGACGCAAACATTCGTTCATTTCGTGGGTTCCATGCGACTGAATTGACGCTTCCCATTCCGTGACCTGAAAGGATCTCGAGAAGCACACCGGTATCCCTGTGCCAGATATAAACGTTCCGATCTAGGGTTACCAGATGAGAAAAGACCAGGGAGAACAGCGCCAACACCGACCTTCGCTTCCACTGACCACAAAATTACCACCGACGCCTCCGAAGCAACTCCGGATGACATGGTGGCCCTGGTGCTGCCCAGTAAATTTGCGCGCGAGACGACCCTGGTACAAGTCCCATAGATGCACCTCCTACCATACATTTCATTATAAGTAATTCATCATGGGGTCCGAATGACTCTCACGTCTGGTGCATGGTTAATTAGTGCAAATTGAGAGTCTTCAGAGATCTTCACGCTCGTAAGTTCACCGCCCGTGGGAAGCGACCTAAGCGCGCGCCCTCTTTTCAGTTAGCCGAGCGCAATAACGACGCCAAACTCACAGTTCAATAGCTTTACTCTTGAGCTCGTATACAATCATCCGATTCTCCGTCGGTCGGCCCCCGCTCGGCGTGGCGCCGTTCCCATTGCTCGCCGGAACTGGGGTTGGTTCCCGACTGGCATCTCGACCAACATCTCCTGATGCAGTTGGTATTGCGATGTAGTCCATTCCAACCGTGACAAGCCGCGTCATGTCTGGAGTGACAGCCATATCGGTGACACGGATAGGTACACTTGACCATTCGTCCCGAAGCTTCCCGGTCATGTCCTGGAAGGAGAAGAGGTAAAGTGTGTTCAGGCATAGCACACACCGGGAGGTTGTACATACCCAAGAAAATATCTTGCGATCCAGACTTGCAGACATGAAGCCCGAGCCATCCGGTAACCACACGAGGGCCGACACAGTCTCCGAATGAGAGTCAAGCACATATATGCGCTTCCCAGTCTAGCAAGAGGTGTTATAGTCATACTGATAAAAACAATGATAATCACCTTGGTGTCCCACAGCATTATTAGCTGATCCGCGGAGGTAGCCAGGATCGAGTCGTCAAGCGACCATGCCAGTGCGCCGACGGGGAAAGGGTGCTCTCGGAGAGTGAACTCCACGACACACTCACGTGAGGTTGGTTCGATATCCGACTATGAATGTGATGTCAGTCTTTATCCTCCGGGAGGGGCAAGCGAACGACTGACCCCGATCCGCCAAATTATGGCCGTCCTGTCTTTGCTTGCGCTAGCCAGGCGCAAGCCATCATGACTCCAGGCCACGTTCCACACCTCGTCGGTGTGTACGTCAAGAACAGTAGTTGTTACACAGGGGAAATCCTCTCTTTCGCAATAGTGATCCGAGAATAGCGAGAAAGCAGCAGAGTTCGCGGGCACGTTATGATATAGGCAATGTTCCCTTTGATAATGTTTCGATTGTGTCAGCAAGGTCGCAAGCCGTCGGGAAGGAATCATTGTCGTAGAGGGTATAAATTCTGGCACAAGAAGTTCTTGACATGATGAAGACGAAAGTGAAGCACGAAAAGCTTACGCTGCAATTCGGAAAGCAGTATTCGCCGAGACGTTCCACATGCACCATCCCACGATGCACGCCGTCGTAGGTCCTCAGGATCGGAACACATTATCAAACTATCACGATAGTGATCAGCATGAGGCGGAGATTAGTTAATCCAGGTGCCCTGGTGCGTACCTGGACAGCGCGTGCAATTGCTCTGAGTTTGTGCTCAGGGGAGCTAATTCATTACGCAGCACCTGCAGCGCAGCCGTCGTTTTTTGGGACTCCAAAAGCTCGAGGTATTTCTGTCTGCCGATAAGAAAGTGGGCCTCCTAAAATAGGATGTGTCAGAGACTTCAAGCCGAACGACGGACGGGGTGTCGATCGCACCCAGATCGCCTCTTCGTCTGCTGCAGTAAGGTGAGGAAGTAACGCCTCCGCGTCCGCCCAGTCTGCGTCGAGAATATACTGGCGGAATTCGGTGACTTCAGGCGCCTCGAGGGAGTAACCCGACTCTGCTTCGAGGGTAGCGGCTGATTCGCTAGAGAGGAGTTGCGTTTAGAGTGGCGCGGAGAAAAAGAGCGACTTACAGGTAGCCCACGTCACGTAGGCTCTGTATGACGAGGCGAATAAACTCTTCCCTGTCTACATAAGGGTCATCATACAACGTGGTGCCGGGCAGGGACACGCGCGCCACTGAAGGGCCGTGTTTGGCAACACCATTGCTCATCGGCGGGGATGCGTTGTGCTTGAAGCCATTGATGGGGGGGATACCATTCGAGCGATTCGCTTTGTCTAACGTGATAGAGGACGGACCGGGCTCCGAGATGGTGCTGCTGATGGACAGCGATGAATTGGAGAGCTTGTCTGAACGTGGAATGTACATCTTATCTGTGGAAGAACCCTGTGTGAGAGGAGGTGTGGTCAATGAGTGGGTCGGAAAAGCAAAGGCAGAGACGGTGGTACGACGACTGACTGTGCGTTGTCTCTTGTGTGGTCTTGCTGAATCTACAAAGAAACAAAGGGTGATCGCGAGAGAAGGGGACGAGTTAGCGAAAGGCTGATCGACAAGGAGGACGAAAACCCGTACCTGGCAGGATAGCAGGGGTTGCGTCACCCTCGGGGTGTTCTACGAGAGCGCGAGTACGTGTGGAAGGGACTAGAGAAGGAGAAGCGGGTGGCTGAGAGCGTAGAACGGACTGTCTTGACGATGGCGGTGAAGGGGCGACTTGGGTTGGCTCTGTAGTGGATTCCAGCCTTGGGGCGAGGTCCTGGCGTGTAGGACGAGCGTCCTGGGCAAAGTGCAGGAGGGTGATTGGATCAATGGTGGCTAGTTGGGTAATACAACGTTGTTATGATTGACATGCAACGTCCCCAACGTCGCTGGCGTCGATCCAGACAGAGTTTCTGTTTGAAGAACGTTTTGTTCTCGCTGTTGACCGTCACTCGAGGCCTGCTCTCCAAATATCGGTATGGAAAGTGACCCCCCCCCTTCCACTCCATTCTACTAGGGGGGTTGCATTTTATTCGCCGTGTATCACAACGCGTTCATCTTTCTGGCCACAGTGAAATCGATTATACCATCTCCGCGAGCCAACAAAGAAAGAAAAAAGGAATAATAAAGGGCTTCTGTAAGGACAGTGTAGCCAACTACTATGCTGATGCTCGATGCGAACAAAAATCCTAGGGTTTTGTGTGTGATAGCGATAGATAACAATTGCAGTGCTAATGGCAAGGTTTGCCAATGTTGGTATGAGTTCCGTAAGTTTTCGAGTCAATACCTGTTCGTGAGATATATAGTACGCAGAATGAAATAGAAGGCGAGTAATGCTGGCTTTTTTAGGACAAGATGCAAATGTGAAGCGAGTAAAAACAACCTCATAGGCTCAGCCTGCGAGTCGTAGCGCGTAGACTGTTTTGAGTGGTGTTATCAAGACGAAACGGGCATGGCTACCAACGGCCCGCCGTGTGTTCACGCTCCCGCAGGCCACTGCGCCCCTTCCCGAAGCCGGGGGCATCCCGTGACGTACCCCGACCCTCGAGTTCCTGTGTCCGGTAGCGTCCACGTCTCTCATTGTGGGCAAGAGGTGCGATCAATGCCGGGTCTTCAAACTCTTGGATCGACAGCACCATCTTAGGAAGGGGTGAGCTGTTGCGTCGAGCGGTCGGACGTCCCCTAGAGAGCGGAGCACAGGTCCAATCAAACACTTGCTCTACACTGCCTCGACCGTTCCGACATACGCGGGACTCTGGTACGACTGTGCTCTGGCGGGTTCGTGAATGAGAACCAGAACCGGGACGAGAGTCGGCATATTGCGGTGGTTCTGGTTCGCGGCGACGACCGCGCGGTGTTGATTCCAGTGTAGAACGCAAGCCAGAAGCAGTAAGCAATGATGCTAATTTTGGGGTAGGAGGGGATGGGCGCGAGTTATGACCGCCATCAGGAACGCCCGAAGGCGGAAGGACTTGCGGGCGTTGGGGAGAGCTTATCTGGAGAAGCGAAAAGTACGCTGGTAGACTCGCACGGTTACGGCTCTTTTTGGTTTTCGACGTTAGGGTTGACTTGTCCTTGTCCGGCTCTCTAGCTGAGCGGGAAACCTCTTGACGAGGACGGTGGGCAGCCTCGTTAGCGAAATCCAGCTCGTCGTCAGCGAGAGAGGGGACATGACTCAGAGAGGAGCTTGAAGAAGTACGACGATGCAAGAGGGGGATCATGGAATGGTGGTTGGTCGCGGACGGTCGACGCGCATACATTAAACTAGATGGTTTTACTTGGTGGTGGGAAGTTATAGAGCGGAGGGAATTGACGATTGAGCCTTCCACGCTGTCGCCTTCGTATCCGGAATTATCATCTATTCCGACGAGGGGCTCGTCGTCCTCGGCGTCCGTGCAGAGAGACCAAGAGACAGAAGAAGAAGAAGACGAGGTGGAGTACCTGTCGCGCTTGCGAAAGTTGCCGAGCGCACTGCCCAGTGCGGAAGGCATCAGGGCGGGTACTTCGCCACCAGGTGCATGGCCAATGTGAGGAGAAGAGAGGGCGCTGCTGGCTGAGGATATGGAAGGAGAGTTGTGAACGTCGAGGGCCTCGCACTCGTCGCTACAGTATGCACGACTGTGGTGGGTGTGTGAGATATGGACAAGGGGTTTGAGGTGAACACGCACCTGTCATCCGGGAGCTGTCTCGAGCAAGTGAGACAGATCTCCTCGAACATTTGTACCGTGATGGAAGAGAGCAAGAGAGAGAGGTTCAGATGAGGGACGTTGAGAAGAGAGAGAGAGAGAATTGGCCTTAGAGCTTAAATAGTATGGAGGGACCGGCACAGGAGGAATGGAAATATCACAAATTTATATAATGACTCAAAGGGGACAAGACCCCCAAGTCAACGTCACATGTGACTTGTCAGTTCTACATACAACAAAACTAGTAAGTATACCAGATATGAGTGAGTGAGAAATACAATCTAATCATTATCATTCGCAAACGTGCTATCGCGCCTTCAATGCGGCATTCCCGCCCCCCATTGTGGCAGAGCGTGTGTGATTCACCGTCCAGTCGCACCCATCAATTTCATTTCACCCACCGCTCGCGTCGTCAGTCTGCGTTACGTGCTGTCAGCATTCTATTTCGCAGTCGCAGTCGGGAAGGGCACGTCAGATAACGAGAACACAACTTGGCTCATGACTACTAACGTCGCCACCTCACCGATCCGACGAATCACGCCATCACCATGCCCCCTTGTACCTCGCATCGCTCCCGTTGGCGTGCGGGGCAACATGCCATGCATCAAGCTGTCGGCGGATGTCGTCAATCTCGCGTGTGTAACGCCATGGAGTAATCTCCCTTGATAAACATTCGCTGCCCTTCCCGGGTGGCCAATTCAATTCACCTCCGACCGAAAAAAAAAACGCCAGCTATTTCCACGCAAATCATGCGTCCCACACGAACAAGGGGCATGCTATCGTGGCAAGTCGGCAACGTTGTGCTCTGTCCGTCCACCGGACCAGCGCGCGTTCAAGCGGTACACCGCCTGCGCAGCACTGGCCCATATGATGCAAAATCCCCGTATAGAAAGACTTTAAGCGTCTCTACTTTGCCTAATCGACTCTGGTGTTTCGTGCCAGCCTAGTCCGCACAAATTAACCGTCTGCTGCGGCGCGTGCCTCATTGTCTTTGTCTCACCCACCCTGTTGTGAAGGGGTATATCTCGGCGCGATTCAATGTCGGGCATAGTTCTTGCCAGGGCCAAACTCGGGTCCCTTTTGCACCTCGAGGCGCCGTAGATCGTCTCAGGAATTTGCATGAACATTGAAAGCATAAATCGATACGGTCAGCTACGGTAATCGTCAGTCAGAAGCTAGCTCGCCAGAGGGGCAAATTCGGCGTCGTCATTACTACTGGAACGCCCTCGAGGACCAACCAGCGATGACGACAAAGTCGGATTCGGGTCTGCGGGTAGCTCCTCCTCGCTTTTCAGCGACATGTCCTGCACACCATTGCCATCTGTAGACGTGGGTAACTCTGCTCTCGCGGTAACCGTATCAGAAGAACTGCTTCGAGGAGGTGGAATAACCCGATCGGAATTGCCCACAACCTCGTCCGCAACGGTACCATTAGAAGATCCGTGTGGAGGCTGTGCAGGAGATGGCAATGGCTTCTCCGGCTTGGAGCTATCTCTCCTAGATAAGAGTCCCTTCAGTCGTTCATTGGCACCCACAGGCGGACGGAAGTTGCCAAGTGTGGACTTGCGAGGTATCGATTTCTCGGCCACGAGGGTTTCAAGCATATTCGTTGGCGCGGAGACATTCTTTAGTACCGACAACTTCTGGTGCAAGAATTGAACATCCGCTAGCATCCTTTTCAGATAGTCAGATATAGCACTTCGCTGAAGAATATATCGGCAGATGACACATGCCTGTCTTTTGCCTCCTGGCTCTGTAACTCGATCTCACCGTACTCCTCGGACAGTCGGTGATTGATAGCGGCGAAGACCTGTGACATCACAAACTAGACAATTCACCGTCACAAGGATACCAACAAGCCGTTCAATGCACGAACCTCCACGATCGGCGCGGACAAGTATCGTGAAAGGACCTTGTGCAGTGTCACCGTCTCTTTGATCAAAAGCTCCATGTAGTCATTGATGCCCTCGCTTTGCTTCGGTGTTTCCCAATTGACGGCCTGCCACAAAGTGATCAGCCAACGGTATCTCGTAACCGGAGACCGGTGGCATATGACCGACCTGCAATGATTTGACATGGGCACTAATCCTGTCACCCATAATAGCAACCAATTTGGAATGTATCTCGTTCTGGTGTTCTTGGAAATCCTTTTGCCGCAATAATCCGTGCGATCAGTCTGATAACCCCAGAACTCGCGCGAACCCGGACACACCCGTTTGAGTTTATCGAATTCGACCAGCATAACTGCCTGGTTTGGACTAAGATGGCGTCGGAACGTTTCCCGCACGTACGGAATGAGTGCCACCATAATGGAGAGTGATTGGGACGCCAGGGCTATAACGACCAATAAAGTTCGCACGTACACCGTGAAACAATAAGAAAAGTTACCAACCAAGATGCTTTGCCGTGATATTCTTCAGCCCAGCGGAGCGCATGGCACCCGCCCCAAGGACTACTTGACAGGTCCTGGAGTTGAACGCTTTAAGAAACTCGATGACTCGGCTCATCGTATCCGTGTTCAGCATCGGAAGGTTGACTACGAGCTTCAGGTACTCTAACAGGAGTCCTAGAACAGCTCCTGTGGCTGAGACACAGAAATAGGGTCGCTCTTCGATGTGAATGTACTTGGTTGTCGGCGGTGCTAAGCCATTCTGTCTGCCAGGAGCAGGTGTAGCTTTTCCATTCGTCGAATGCGAGGGTGGAGCTGTTTCTCCTACGACAAGATCAGGGGAATCCCGAACGGCAGAATCGACCAACACGTCAGCAGCATGCTGAACAGCGGAAGGAACATCTATTTGATTCCATTGTTCGTCCTCCACGAGCTTTGCAGATTGATTGATTCTTGACTGGTGGAATGCTTGTAAGAATAGTCTAGCCTGAATTGGCAGCGGTCATGACAACTAGTCCTGTAGAGTGATGGATGACAACGTAACGTACCTGACCGAGTACCGTGCCTCGGAGTCCCATGATCATGCGTCGACAGACGACCTCGCATCTAATGACAAAATCCCACGACCGATTAAAGAACACAAGGAAGCTTGGCAGATCTAGTTGGGCGTGCTGTTCTGAACGGTAACCGACCGCTTTGGCTACTAGCCTGTTCGACAGGTCAGATGCCGAAGAAAGAACATTTGATAATTCCTCTTGGAGAGGTGCAAGATCTATGGATACCTGCGTAGATCTGCATAGAGTCAAATCCGAGACAGGTGGGCGGGAAAGCATTATTTACTCACATGAGAGTCTCCAGCACCTCCGTCAGAACGCCGTTCTGAATTTGAAGCCCCCCGATGCCGTTAAGGAGACTTGTGTAAACAGAGGAGATGGCAGAAGAGAACTCGGCTTGGGTCATTGAACGCAAGAAGCTAGAAGCTTTGTAAGATGGCTATAAAAAGGAGGAAGAGCATATGGTACGTGCCTCGATGCAGCTTTGGAATTCTTTTCGTCCTCGTCTGGATCAAACGAGGGAAAATGCTACAAGACTGAATTGACATTCTGGACCTTTACGGAAGAGAAAGACGTTGCACCTACGCGTTTCATGATCGCCCTCACCTCGGACATGACGGCACCCTGCCAGGAGACAATCGCGACCTGAATGCCATTAGTACGGACCAGCCCTTGAAGCAAGGGTCGCAAACGGTCTTTGAGGGTGACATTTGGGTTTGTGACGGGATCGGAATGTTTGGGAACCGCGTTGATGCGATCCAGCAAGTCGAATTTGAGTGCAGCGACGAGATCCGTCGTAAGTGATGAGGTGATCTCGTTGTTCAGGGCTTGCAAATGAGACGGAAGAGGATGAAAGGCGGCGAGGGATGAAAGGGGTACCAGAGACAGAGGTGTGTTCCTGATGAAGGCTTGCACTTGGAGGGGGGGTGATGACGAAAGTGAAGAAGGGGTGAGGTCCGATTGAGACGCGGGCCGCTTGATCACGAAAGGTGGAACGGTGGCGACGGGGTCGAAGAGAGACTCGATTACATCGATGACGGAAAGTGCTTCGCCCCACTGGCCTGCGCCGACCAAGCCCTTGGCGACGGACGCCATTTCGACGACAGCGGCGATTTCACGAACGGCATCGTTGATGGCAGCGACATTGGAGCGCCTGGATTCTTTGCGGAGGACGTGTAGACCACGGATGGGGGTCCTGTTGTCGAGATCTGCGAGCAGTGCGCGTAACTTGGCTATGCGATCCAAGCACTGCTCGGACTCGGTTTGGAGATCTTGCAAGTTGGTGAGGGCCGCAAAGAAGGAGGAGGAGCGAAGTGAAATTTCGCGTACGAGATGCTGTTCGATGGTATCGGCGTGGTGGGAGAGCTTTTCGAGGAGAGGGAGGGAGTAGGAGAGGGAGGATGGATCGGAGGTGTCCTGGTCGCCACCGAGGCGTTCAGTTACTGAGTCAAACGTGCGTGGGTCTGCGAGGTTAAAGTCGGGCTGGAAGAAGACAGCGGGCACGGTGTCGAGAGGCGGTAAGAGTTTGGAAGGGGGCGGTGTCGGGGGAAAAGGAAAGGAGGAGCTGGACGTGGCAGGGGGAGGGGACGCGGCCTGAACGAAACGGTCCCATTCTGGGGCAACCGCGCGTAGGTACGAGTCAAAGTCCTTACGCTTTACGCGGGGGAGCTGCGCGGCAGGTACGGGCGGCAATGATGAATGTGCCTTTGGGGGTGCTTGTGTCTTGTGGGGGCTGTTAAGCACGTTGGAGACGGCTGAGATACGGCGTGAGCGGGCGAAGTGAAGGGCTGGAGAGGATGCGCACCGTTGAAACCCTGGGTGGTGCTGGACCAGTGGCGAGGCAGCGGTGAGGCAGCGCTGGAGAGACGGACACGGGGGAGGGCAGCGAATGCGTCGAGTGCGCGACCGTCGGCGGTTGTCTCTGAAATGCTAGCTGGACCGCGTCTGTTGGCGGTGTCCCAGGTGAACCTGAACGGGCGAGGC
>JBBPPG010000360.1:0-27125 GCA_038091855.1 Leccinellum luteum | reverse complement strand
CCCTGACATGCCCTGGGAAGGCTCGCTGATCAACGTTGCCGATGTACTGGTTCAGGAGGACACTCTCTTGGTCTTCAACAAGACACGCGTTGCCGGCGAGCAACTCACCAAGTCGGTTAGCTACCCTGCATGGGCGTCTGACACCACTCTAGTGTTCACCTCGGACGAACTGAATGGCTTCCAAAATCCGTTCACCTACTCCACCTTGACGGGTTCTACTCGACTTGCCATCCCTGAGTCTATCCAGGAGGATTTTGGTGCGCCTGCCTGGAATCTCGGAAATTTCCCCTACGCACTCCTCGACGATCCAAGAGGTGGTAATGGAAAGTTTGCCGCGTTCGCTGCGTTCCGCGATGGGAAGAATGTCTTGTACGTTGTCAGCCTGTCCGATGACAAGCAGATTGTGGAAATTCGAGATTTCCCATTTTCCCTGATCAACCGCGTGAACCCGCGAGGGGGTAAGTCAATCGTCTTCAATGCGAGGAAGAGCGACGCTCCAGGCGGCGTATTCCAGTGCACGTTTTCCGGGACGTCGTTCGCACCATTATACCAGGTCCTCAAGTCGAGCGCGCTGCAGACCGTAACGGGCAACGAGGGGTACATCTCTCTTCCTCGGCCGATCACGCTGTACAGGGATGGAAAACCTCTATATGTGGTGTATTATGCACCAAAGAACCCCAAATATTCGGGGTCGAGCATTCCCGGAGAAAAGCCTCCATGCATTGTCTACGTCCACGGCGGACCAACCGGTATAGAACCACAAGTCCTCAGCTGGGAAAAGCTATACTACACGAGCCGCGGCTATGCGTGGTAAGTACGACACAATGGACCGCTAACGGAACTGACAGACCGTCTGAAAAGGTTGGACGTGAATTACGGGGGCTCATCAGGTTATGGTCGAGAGTACATGTAAGACTGGCGTTCGTTCACCCGAAAACGACGCTTATATCCTGTTTCAGATCCCGCCTGGCTGGAAACTGGGGTATCGTAGATGTCCAAGACTGCCAAGACGCACCCAAGCTGTTGGCAGCCGCTCCTTATTCGCTTATCGATGGCACTCGCGTCGCCATCCGAGGTGGGTCCGCGGGGGGCTTCACAACCTTGGCGTCGGTCTCGATCGCGCCCAACCCCGGATTCTTCAAAGCCGCCACCTCCTCCTTTGGTATTTCCGACATGGTCTCGTTCGCACAGCTCACGCACAAATACGAACTGAGATACGCGGACAAGCTGTTGGGTGGGACAGCGCAGGAAGTCCCGGAGGCGTATGCGGCGCGCAGTGCGGTCAATTATGCGGGCAGGATCGTGACTCCGCTTCTGGTGCGCGCCTTCCTTTACCTCTTTTCATCGTTCGTTGTGTGACGATTAGCACTGGCTGCTTGCAGGTGCTTCAAGGGTCGGAGGACAAGATCGTACTTCCTGAGCAGGCCGAGAAGATTGTGAATACGATCATCGCGCAGGGTGGTGGGGATAAGGTGAAGTATCGGCTTTTCGAGGGCGAGGGTCATGGTTGGCAACGTGCCGAGTCGATCAAGGAGGCGATCATGCTCGAGCACGGGTGGTACGACCAGCACCTGC
Source organism: Leccinellum luteum (assembly GCA_038091855.1). Taxonomy (NCBI): domain Eukaryota; kingdom Fungi; phylum Basidiomycota; class Agaricomycetes; order Boletales; family Boletaceae; genus Leccinellum; species Leccinellum luteum. The sequence goes on along the minus strand of JBBPPG010000360.1, from coordinate 25,550 downwards.
TCTGACGAGTCAAACTGCAACGCGTCGGTCTCTAGTAATCGAACATTCTGTATCATGAGGTAGATGTACGATACTCGTGCACGTTAAGATTGCAGAATCATGCAGACAGGTGCCATCCTGAGCAGTTTCAAGACGGTCAAGTGAAGAACCCTTCTTATGTAATTTCTTTATCTCGAATGATTGTTTTGCCAGGTGGAGCAGTTCCATAGGCGTATCATTAGCCTGTTGTGCAGCCGTGTCATGAATCACGCGGATAGTGACGCCGCTCATGCTCTCTTGGTATGGGCGGGCGGGTTCTCCTGTCACAGGTGTAAGTTCAATATTCGGATGACAAGATGGTGAATATGAATTAGTAGTAGTACATTATGAGTTACGACTCGACTCTGATCGCACAAAGCAGGGACCGTGCGAATTCTCGGTTCGGTTCGCTTGTCGGTGTCCAGACGCTTTGATCCCAACCTCCACCAACTTTCACACATATACTCTATCGAGCTCTTGTGGCCAGAGCCTGAGGTCTGAGGAATGGATATACGGATGAGCTCGCGAAGAAGCGTTTTGGTCTGCATGAAATTCCATCGACGATCGACAACTATAAACTCGACATGCAACATCATCTAGCAAGATTACAGTAATGCGACGCCGAGCTGTGGCTCAAAGATGCCGTATTTGAGAGAGGTGCTTTGACCCCACGTGCCAGTCTTTTGCAACGCTTTGATTACTCCATAAAGTGCGTCCCTCTCGCTTTGCGCTCATATTAAATAGGACAAAGACGTCCACAGTCAAAAGCGGGTCCACATCATGTCCACACCGTCCAACAATTGTGAGCTCCAAGGATTTAAGTACGGCCGGATGGAACGATTCCTCCATCCACTTCAGAGAACCTGGTTGTTCTCGATCCCTCACTACGTCTATTTGTAATCTCCCCAGGGTTATCCACAAATCATGAACGAGGTTGTTTTCAGTCTATATCCACTCCTTCGAATTTGGAACTGACAGACGTATTGCAGGCTTACTCCTGCACGATCACCAATTGTGGCATGGTCTTTTTGAAAGCGTACGAGCTGAAAAAACACATGGTTGCTCACGAAGATCCAGATCGGTACGTTGGGATGTCCTGGTGATCGTGAAAATCGTCGAAATTGATTCCTGTTAACAGTGTCTTCCATTGCCCTGATTGTGATTTTATTACTCTTCAAAAAAAGAATCTTCGTATCCACCGGTCAACACAGTAAGTCTACCATTTACAAAAACCAACACCGGGATATTTACTTATTTTTTCTCTAGTACCGGCGAGAAGACTCACCAGTGTCCTGATACGGTTGACGTTGATGGTTCTCCCGAGTCGCAACCCCATACAAAACGCTGTGAATACAGAACGAATGACCCCGCCGCCTTGACGAAGCATCGGAAAAAAGTTCACGGGTATATACCACCACTGAACCGAAGTCAACCCGCGAAGATTGCTCTCCTCAAACGTCATCAAAAGAAAGACGGAAAAGCTTCGCGACACCCTCGCCCTCCTAAGGCTCCTTTATACCGCAAACCATCTCGTGTCGTCCTCCAAGCGCATAATGCAACTAGTGGTGCTGGATACACGTCGACTTTTTCGCAATCATCCAAGGACTCCTTCCCATTTTTCTGTCCGGAAAATAGGCAATCGATGGGCACAGATACTTCTGGCGTATCTGGATACGATTCAGCTCCCTCTAGTGCCTCGTATGAACAATCGACGGAAGCGAAATACTCTGAGGTGTCCAGCCACGATTCGTCGCCCTTTCTTTGGCAGGGAGACGTGGATGCGTATGGGCGACTGGTGGACCCAGATTCCCCCTTCATATCTGGATTCGATCCTTCCACTTTCAGCGACGCAACATCCATGTCTCCCCACCCAAAAATAGATCAACACAGCCTTTACGACCCTTCGTTGCATTCCCAATGGATGTCGGTGTTTCAGGATGGTTATAGCACATTCGACCAGACAGGACTCCCATATCATCCTCACCCCGAACCTATGCAGGCGGTCCTTCCCATGCCAATTGGTCAGGTGGACTGTCTGTGCCCCGAACGGATGACAGAAACCGGTATCTGCGGCTGGGAGCAGTCCGTGTTGGGTGCTCCCAACCAGTTTTACACGTTTCATGCTTGAGTAGTAGTCACGCATTGATTGTTTATCTTACATTAATTGATAGATTCTGCTTGTCGCGTACCGATGACAATGCTCCGTACAAATATAAACATCCTCGTTAAAGAAACTAGTTCGTACAAGTAAGATGTAGCATGGGGGCAGAAACAGCCATCTTCTGAGTCGAGCTCGGCCAAAGAGTATGGACCAAAGGTCATCTACCAAAGTGAATGAAAGGAACCCAAGAAGCGAACGGAGCGCCAGAGTCGCGAAGTTTCTGGATGGCGCAGTGCATTGCTGCCGCCGCTTCCGTGCTATCGGGAGCCCGGCCAGGATCTCGAAGGAGGTACTCATACACGTCCCTTGCCACCTTTGGCGCGTCATTGTCCATTATTGACCACATCGTCCCGATCACACTACCATACCCGGCAAGAAGCATCCCAGCCGCGAGATGAACAGACTCTTCCGACAGCGTCTCATCTCCTTGGGCAGTCTGACAGGCAGAAAGGAATGCAAGTCCACCTTTGGGGCGCGATAACTGCATAATGTCTGAGAGCTTCAAGCGATGATTGTTGGCGAGGCAAAGCCCGCTGTCGAGCGGTTGCTTGGGATCCTGTATTCCGTGACACGCAAAATGGACCCAGTGGCTGTTCTTCAACTTCTCCATGACGTCCTCGACAGTGCCATCAGAGTTCTGGAGGGTTACAAGAGGGGATTTATCCGATATTTCTCTGATGAAATTGATCTCGTGCTTCACTGAAAACAGTGGGTCGAGTCCGTCTGTCGGTGGCTGAGGGATGGCGAGTAGACGAAGTTTAGAAGAAGGGTTGTCCACGCTATTCTGAGGTGGCGATGCGAGCGAACTCAAAGTTGGCAAATAGGAAGACATGGCAAAATCAGAAAGTCTCGTGCCCGGCTCAGTTGTGTCATAGAGGCCGGCAGCGTGTATGGGCAAAAAGGAAAAGGGACCAGTTGGGCACCAGAAAATACGGGTCATTTTATCAGTGCCGGATGGCGGGCTCTGAGAACAAGTAAATCTGGAGTCGGAATGGATCGACATTGTGACTATATCAACGACTCACCGAACACCCGAGTGCCTGAAGAACGGGGTTTACAATACCATTCCAAAGGAGTTTGAGAATCATCTGGTATAATTGGTTCGGAGAATATTTTTCGAACCGTTGTGGCTTCGCCAGTTTCGCTGCCCGGTCACTACCATCAGTGAACTCTCCATCCAACAACAAATCCAGAATTTTTCTCGAGAAGTCTATATCTTCAGAGGGGATGAGTTCATAGAGGGCATCGCGGGAGAAAACAAGATGATCCCGCTGAAGCATCACGCGGAGCAATATTCGCAGGAATTCTATGTGACCATAGCGAATATCAGGGAGGGGGACGTGGATGACACTCTCCAGCTCCGACATAATGATCAGTGCATCACATCTTTCTTTGCTGGTTGTGATGTAAACGACTGGTCCGGAGGTTGCCAAGGCAGAAAGTTGCTTGATCGTCTTCGGAAGCAAGAATTTGTCGAAACCTGGCAAGGACCGTATCTGAAGGAGGAGATTCTCTCGTCTGAGGGCAAGATCATGATGTCTCTGGATGTCTTTCTCGAGAAATAGAGTATCGACAACTGAACAGTTTGCTGGCTGGCAGAGCGTGGCATTGTCCCGCCTATTACTAGCACGTTCCAGTTCCTGCGAAATTTGTCGGAACTGAAGAGCAAGGGCAGGATGGTCGTGAGTCAGGTCATCAACTGGTGTGCGAAGCTGCAGGAACTGAGTCCAGACAATGGAACGCCCTTGCTCGAGCCACTCGACAGCCAGTTCAGGATGACCAGCTTCGAGAGCCGCCGCAACTGAGTCACATGTCACGTCAGCTGCTTCGACGAGTAGACGATGACGCTCGGTGACTGGAAGCCCGAGCCATGCCGACTGTGGGAGAAGGTCGAGAGCAGAAGCACATGCATCAAGGAGAGCTATCATATTTCCTTGAAGTTGTGCACAGGAAATCCAGGCCCGAGAGCCATGAAAGCGGGTGGAAGCAGGACCGATGGAAGCAAGAGTGGCAATTGAAAAATTCAAAGCAGCAGCAGAGAGATCAGAAGAATCATGGCAGTGCTCAAACCGGATCTGAAACGCACTCCCAAGGCCGATCAATAAAGATGGTTTGTCGGGATGGCCATCGGGAGTGATGCGTATTGCCTCCTCCATTATGGAAATGTACTTGACAATATCCGCAAGGTTCTCGAGACGCTCAATGCGATAATGTAATGAGATCCCGAGGCTGCTCATCCAGCGGGGCTTCTCTGGATGACCGTCGGGCGTCAGACAGACAGCCTCCTCTTTCATCGAGATGGACCTATTTAGATCTGCGAGGTCTGCAAGACGCGCAAAGCGATGAATTAACGAGTTTCCAAGGTTGTTCAACCGACATGGCTTGTCTGGATGGCCGTCGGGCGTCAGATAGACAGCCTCCTCCTCCACCAAGATGGTCCTGTTTAAATCCGCGAGGACCCCGAGACACTCAAAGCGACGAAGTAATGAGTTCCCGAGGTTGCTTAACCAAATCGGCTTGTCTGGATGGCCGTCGGGCGTCAGATAGACAGTCTGCTCTTTCATGGCGATGGACCTATTTAAATCCGCGAGGTCCCCGAGATGCTCAAAGCGACTCAGTAACGAGATCCCGAGGTTGTTCAACTGATCTAGCTTGAGTGGATGGCCGTCAGGCGTCAGACAGGCAGCCTCCTCTTTTATCAAGATGCACATGTTTAGATCCGAGAGGTCCCCGAGACGCTTAAAGCGACTCAGATATGCATGCCCGATGTTATTTAACCAACCTGGCTTGTCTGGATGGCCGTCGGGCGTCAGATGTACAACCTCTTCAAGCATTGAGATGGACCTGTTGAGATCCGCGAGGTCCCCGAGACGGTCAAAGCGACGACACAACGAGCTCCCGAGGTTGTTCAAATGACTTGGCTTGTGTGGATGGCCGTCGGGCGTCAGATAGACAACCTCTTCAAAAATTGAGATGGACCTGTTTAGATCCGCGAGGGCCCCGAGACGGTCAAAGCGACGATTTAATGAGTTCACAAGGTTGCTCAACCGACCTGGCTTGTCTGGATGGCCATCGGGCGAGAGACAGACAGCCTCCTCAAACACCGAGATGGACCTGTTTAGATCCGCGAGGTCCCCGAGACGGTTAAAGTGACGAAGTAATGAGTTCCCGAGGTTGTTCAACCAACTTGGTTTGTCTGGATGGCCGTCGGGAGTCAGATAGACAGCCTCCTCAATCACCGAGATGGACCTGTTCAGATCCCCGAGGTCCCCGATACGCTCAAAGCGACGAAGTAATGAGTTCCCGAGGTTGTTCAACTGCCTTGGCTTGTGTGGATGGCCCTCGGGTGTCAGACAAACAGCCTCCTCAAACATCAACATGGACCGGTTCAGATCCGCGAGGTCTCCGAGACGCTCAAAGCGACGAAGTAATGAGTTCCCGAGGTTACTCAACTGACTTGGCTTGTGTGAGTGGCCATCAGGCGTCAGACAGACAGCCTCCTCTTTTATAGAAATGCACCTGTTTAGATCCGCGAGGTCCCCGAGACGCTCAAAGCGACTTAGTAATGAGTTCCCGAGGTTGTCCAACTGACTTGGCTTGTCTGAATGACCCTCTGGGGTCAGACAGACAGCCTCCTCAGTCATCAAGATGGACCTGTTTAGATCCGCGAGGTCCCCGAGACGCTGAAAACGACTCAGCGATGAGTTCCCGAGGTTGTTCAACAGTATTGGCTTGTGTGGATGATCGTCGGGTGTTAGACAGATGGCTTCCTGAAACATCGACATGGACTGATCCAGATCTGCGAGGTCCCCGAGACGCTCAAAGCGACTCGATAATGAGTTCCCGAGGTTGTTCAACTGAGCTTGCTTGTCAGGGTGGCTTTCGGGTGTCAAACTGACAGCCTCCTCAACAATCGAAATTGCCTCGTCAATATCAGCAAGCACGCCATTGCGTTTGAACCGATCAGATAACAGAGCTCCAAGGTGAACGAGCAGTGCAGGTCGGCGAGGATTCCAGTATGACAAGTTCCTTAGCAGGTCCCGCGTCTTCTGTATGACATCGCCGTCATTTGCTTGCTCTGCCAGTGAGGACCCAGCGTCTCCTGCCTCCACCAATAGTGAACCCTTGGCCATCTGCAATGCGAAAAGCCCTGCTCGGTATGCATAACTTCCTGCCGCCGAAACCTCCACCACTCCTGCAAGTAAATCCACCGCTTCCTCCTTGTCGAACTCGAATCCTCGCCTCTGGAAGCGCGCAAGTAACGCAAGACCAAGTTCCAGTACCATTGTGCAATAATCTGGATGATTTTTCCTTCGAAGTAGTAGAGCATCTCGATACAATTCGATTGGAGCATCTAGGTCAAGGTATCGATTGTTGGCTTGGCAGTCGATGAACTTTACATTGGCCAAATTGAAGAGAACAGCGGAGCGACTAGGGTGATCTATGGGGCAAAGCTCCTGGACACGCTCGAAAGTCATGATGGCTGCGTCCAGAATCATTTGGTCCTGCCGCTGGCGGTAACGTAGGAGAGCACGATGTCCCTCGTCAGTAAGCTGTTCCAGCGCGTTCATTTTGTGTGACTCCAGTAGCTGTTGCTACAAGTTCAGAAAATGACTACAGCACCATGAACAATGTGCTTACGTCGAGTTGGGGACAGCATTCATCGGTGTCACAAATTCGTCGCTCCGTAATGATGAGAAGGGACGAACACGAGGGTAAAACATCATCCTTCTGTGTTGTAAAGTCGATGACTACGAAGAGATGTCCAGGAGAGTGTCAGGGAGACAAAGGAGTTGCTCACGCTGGAGCTGTTCATTTCGATGATGAATCACTTCTTCTACAGTAGTCTTGAATTGACCGAGCAATTCTCCGTTTCCTAACCTCGGTCCAAGCTCGAACGATGCGTAGACACCAAACGAAATGGAAGATGATTGATTTGATGGCCTTGATAGCCATTCAATGAAAGTAACAGAGATTCAGCAAAGGATGACGCACAAGAGGATCTCTTCATCCCATTCCACGACATCCTCCTCTGTCGACACGGGTTTGTTTGATGTTTGTACTATGATCCTTCCATCGACTTCCACAGTAACGTAGAAGCCTGCTGGGATCCGACGGAGGCCACACGCGGCAGTCGCGACACGTACGGCTGAATAGGTGTGTTTGCAATGTCTCAAGGGATGGTAGCACGAAATTGATACGCACATGTTACAAAGACATGTTCCCATTGATTGGTAGGAGATAAATCCGAATCCGAATCGCGTGGTGATTTCAGGGGAGAAACTGGGCTAGAGACTTGGTTGCGTCGGTCATTCATGAGCATGAGTAGAGAAGTCTAAGAGGGATATAATCAATGTGAGCAAGCTCTGAGGTGCGGCGGGTTTCTGCAGCAGTGGGTCCATAAAGGCGGCACCATTGCAGTGCACATTTCTGATAGAATGAACATTGTAGGTCCACAGCAAGATCTAATTGAACTTGAACCTGTGAGATTTCACTAACCTCGTTCCCACACTTTCAACGGAGCGTTTACATGAATTCAAAACGAGGTTAGCCTCCCCTTGGGTGAGTAGAAAAAAAATGCACGTCACTTACGTCCTGCGAATCTCCCGCTCGCGACTCCGAGGCGACGTTGAACGTTGAATGTTGACCATTGACACGCCACGACTCCGAGTCGTGCCCCGCCCAATCTCTAGAATGACGCCATGATGCACGGCTTCGTCCGACTCACGACCGGCTCAAGTTATATACCATGTCATCCAAGTATCTCCGCCAACAGAAAGTTCACAAAGAAACGCCTTCGCCTAATCCTTCCCACGACTCACGCGGAATACGTACGATACGTGATCCCTCGACAGCTCCCCCTCCCCCAGCGCCCTCTCGGTCACGACCAAGCTCGTACAACCGTCTCTTTTGGGTATTCCTATGACGCATGTTCGGTTGACTTTCACGTCGGTTGGCCGCTTTTTCGTCCTTGGTGCTGATACGGTGGATGGTAGCCCTGCCGCAGAGCAGACGAGCGTGACTCAGTAGGATTCTTGATAGTCGTCGTTTCCCTGTGGAATATCAAGCACGATGACCTCCAAGAGTTTGTTCGCGTTGGTATTGTGAGCGTCCCGTATTTGTCTTCATTTAATCCTCGGATGACACCAACAGCCAGGTGAGGACCTTAATCTCCTTTCCAATACATCTTCTTTTTATACGTTGTGGAAAGCATATCTACACCGGTGCAAGCATACCTCGTCGACGCCGACGACGGAATATGCCGCTTGTTGTCTGCGAAGAAGCTCGTCGACCTGCAGGGGAAATGAGTGACGAATGGCACTCGGAGACTGACCACGAGTACCCAGTAGCAATTGGTAGCGTCGTGCTCGAGCTCACTCCCGTCCTCTTTCTCGAATCTCCATATCCCTGTCTCCTTCGAGAAATGGACGTGGTCTTCATTTGCAAAGGCAGACCCTGTCGAAGAACTTGGCATGTTACTTTGTGGGACGTCCGACACACCGTCAGTGACCAAGTCTTCTTTCACAGAGACCGTCCAGGAAGAACTTGTTTACAAACGATCAATCACAGGATGATGGATACAACACGCGATTCATGATGAAATCAGCTAACAATAAGCTTGTCGGGTGGAATTGCCATAACCTCGCACAAAAGCCTCGAATGGATCGTCCAGTCACGACGATGCTCATTGATTGCCGGGCCGAGAAGGGGCAGTGGCCGCATGGTTTGGAGGAGGAAGTATCATTGCAACACTGGCTGTTTCTCGGGCGAGGTGGGCCGGCCTACTCTACACGGATGCCTCACGTGTCGCCCGTGTGGGTGTACGTGCAACAGAGGAAGGGATGGTGGGAGGAGGCCTCTTTGCCGGCTGCCTATAGAGGCTCGAGAAATACACACGGATCAAGAAATGCGCGTCACCAGACCCATATACCGTGTCTCTAGTTGGCTTATTCTCGGCCACTCGAATCATATAGCACTAAAATTTACAGGGATGCTGTTCGTGTCGCACATAAGAATGAGATACTAGGGTAATCTCAATGCCGACAGGGTCCTTGAATCATCACCTTCGAGCCATTATTGCACCCTCCCCAGCCTCACAAAGGATTTTCCCTCGAAAAAAAGCCAACAGGCATGATCAAATCTTCTGCCCTCTTCTCCTGTCTGGCCCTCCTAACTACCGCAGCCGCGGTCGGTGTTGCGCCAGGACAGATTAAAAATTTTGTCACCTTTGGTGATTCGTATACCGACAGTTCATACTATCCTACCGCAGACGGTGGGTACCAGTGGCCGACCTGGGCTGCCGAGTACGGTCCCTTCAACCTTTATGGTGAGTCTCGAGGTGCAGCAGCGATAGTTTGCTTACGCATGAGTTCGTAAGGATTCGCTCGGTCCGGCGCGACCTGCTCCAATTATCTTACCTATCGTCCCTATCCACCCATCATGGAGTGGCAGATCCCGACATACCTAAACGAGACGTCCAATGGCACGCTCGTAATAGATCCACAAGAGACGATATATACCATCTGGATCGGGACCAACGATCTCGGCGTCAACGCACTCTTGACAGGAAGCGACGCACCAGACGTGTCGATCGTGCCAGTCCGACAATGTGCCATCGACGTCCTGACAATGCTCTACGAGAGCGGGGCACGCAACTTTATCATGCAAAACGTACGTCTCGCGTCATTTTATGTCTCGGAAAGAGGACTATAGCACTCACCGAATGTTCGCGAAAACAGATCATCCCGCTCGACCTGACGATCGCATATTCCAACTATTCGTACCCAAACAAACTTTGGACTGCACAGCGCAACACGACCGAATGGAACGTGTACATGAGGGAGCTTGCCCGTGCGGGCAACCGGATCACCGAGCTGGAGCTCCAGGCACTCGCGCCCACCTTGTCGAATGCACACATCGGTGAGCCCCGTTCTGCCTGTTCCGTCCTCACGCTCACTTGAATTCAGCTTCATTCGATTCGTACGGCCTCTTTACCGACATTTACAATCACCCGGAGAATTACCTCAACGGTACCGCCCCACTCAACGTCACGGGCTGCATCGATTCGTGCGTATACGAGCTCAACGAGAGTACGTCCGCGACCGGCGATTGCACCGTCACCGAGGGGAGTGCACAAGACAGCTTCATGTGGTACGTGGGGTTTTCCAGGAACGGCTGGGCATGCACGTTCTCATGCATTCTTTTGCGACAGGTACGACGAGATACACTTTTCCCAGCAGACGGCGAGGGTACTCGCACGTGAGATGACTGCGGTGATGAGCGGCGAGTCCACTGTATGGGCAACGTGGTTGAGTTGAGCGGCGGGACATAAAGCCTTGATCTTTTCGTCGTGGTCGTCGAGATGAAGCGCTAGAATCTTCCACAGCGTATTTCTCATTGCGGGATCGACGGTACCCACGTGACTTGTTTGTCGCAGTTATGTTCAACAAGTAATTCCTGGATACCCCAGCGGCCGAATTGTAAGTGAGATTGTCGCCAAGGAAGAGAAGCGTACAATATTCCCGGTTCCCATGATCCAATGTCCTGCCCATCATGATGTACGACAGGCGCCGTCTTCGCCCACAGCCATCCATAGACCCTCACACCCTTCCGACGTAAACGCAGCGTTCATCCTTGCCAGTTTGTGATGATAATACAAGGGAACCCACATAAAACCACACAGTCCAAGATGTCGAACCTGAAAAATGATTAGTTCTCGTATATGACTTCAGACGTCCTATTTCAAAATAGGTCAGCGAGATCTGCAAACGGGTCTTTGCCTTGGGTTGTTGTGCTCGTTGCGTTTGTGTCCGTTGTCCAACCGCGGAACCCGTCATCTGGCATAGGAACTTTCCCGAGCCTGGCGACATCACTGGCGTGGCCAGCGTACCCAACAACGAGGTCCGCGAGCCCAAAAACTGGTTCTGGGGTTTGGGTTGCATCATGCTCGCAAACTGTGTCGATGCAATGGCGCGGACGGTTTGAGTCGGCATTGAAGATGTTGGCTGGGTGATCGAGGGTATGGATGACGGAAAGGACGACCCTGCACCGAAATACACAGGTGGGGACGTTGTTCGTCCCGAGGCGCCGTTCAGTAGTATTGCCGGGGAGCATGATCGATCCGAACCGCGGTTCTGACTGCGCTGTCGTTGGGAACGGGAATAAAATCATGGACGGTCGCATCGCAGTATTGACTGAAGGAGGCTGTTTTTGAGATAACAGGTTCATCAGATCGTCCAAGGTGTTCGTACTTCGATCTGTGGCGTCTGTGGGCCGTCATCGAGATCGATCGGCGATGACCTATTAGCCACAGAGCCATATGCAATCATTGACGTCGGAACCGATGCTACCGCCGCAAAGTCGCCTTCTTCGAAAGCCTCGAACCGTGCTAGCGCTGTATTGATTTGGTCGTTGGCTTCCAGGAAGGCATCTACGGAATGTCAACAACGGAGAGGCCACTATGGACTCTACTTGCTCAAAGATCCGAGGTCTTCCGCGTCGGATACCCATTTCTACGGCTTCGAACGGCCACCTTTTAGGAATACTTCCTGCCACTTGATCGTACGCGTCCCCCCACTGCCCATCGCCTTCCGCATCTACGTTATCCAGCATCTCGCTTATGAGTATCACTTTGCTTTGCAGTTTCGCGAGCTCCCCCAGTGACTGACTCCGATTGTCTGGTTTCGTATCGGGGTTTGGTCTTTACAGAGTCTTCATGAGTTCCTACGTCGCAGAAAGGTCGCGTGGTGTTCCTAGTCGAATAAGTTCTTGTAGTTTAGCAGATTGGACTTCCCTGTCCTCGTTCTCGAGGTCTTCTGGAGTCTTTATATTCTGTAGAAACAAGTGAGCGCCCGCGAAAGAAATGGTCGAATGGCCTCACTCACCATACTAGTATTCTCCGCAGCGTTCCGCCTGGTGAGTTCTTTGAATCGATACCCCATGAACAACAGCAAGCGATGCATGTCCATGAGGTTTCCGAGATGTTCTTTCCACCTAGAGTCGGCATATTTCCTCCTTCCATCCATGAATGAGATCCAGCATGCATGACTTGAAGGGTTTCGTAAATGGTCCTGTGATTCGCTGGTCGTGCAATGAGCACAACGGCCTCGCGAGACCTTGTACAGCGTCAGTGCCGGAACACGGACTTCAAGTTGATATGAGTCCGAAAACTCACGTATTTGCCTTCTTTGTGTTTATGAAGTCTGCGATTGGTAGTGAAAAGTGATCAAGATGATATCGGAGTAGCGGCTCGGAAGATCCCCACTCCGTCTCTTTTTTTTTTTGTGGACAAGCGCATATATATTGTGTAGCAACCGGCTAACCTAGTCCTACACAAAACGCTAATCTTACTGTTAACAATCAATGATTGACTTTCTTCGAAGCACACCAACCCACGTAATCCTCCCTCCGGTTTTACAGGTCACAAGTTCGTGAAATATCAATGGTTGTCAACGTGGGTGGAACCAGTGGCCCCGGTCAGACTGCAAAAAATCGGCAAAAGGGTGGCCAGTGTGTTGGAGCACACAGCCCGCCGATCTACGCTACATCTCCTTTTCTGGTTACCACTCATTCCAAGTTTTTTTTTTCTCCTTTTTTCCTCCAGTCTCATACAACGTCGACTGATTGGTTCCAAACTCGGCTTTCGGAAATTCCTGACTACGGATCATTGATAGGGTTTCAAGTATTCCGCAGCTTGAACTGCTATGTACTGCGTCCGTTCATGCTAACGAAAAATATCGCTCAGTTCGTTCTCGGATCCGAAACTTTCTTCCACTGGCATAAGTAACTGATACATACATACTCTCGCCCAGATTGCTGCTGTAAAGTGTCGCTTGCACGGTGATGAGCTACTGACGAAGGATGGCTTGGTCTCACTCCATCTCTGTCAACTCATTTAAATCCGCAGGCAGGCCGTCAATTTCAAGTCCATTTCATTCGGAGTCTCGAGGTAACCGGGCTTCTGATAGAACGAGCTGCGCTTGTTTCAATATTCAGTATGTTACTTGATCTCCTTTTTTTGTTGGCATTCGAGGGCTGTGATTGGCCGAGGGTCGTTAACCGAATGTTTTTACCGATCGGCGGCAGTACGCAACTCAAACTTGAAGGTGCTGGCCCAGCAACTGCCATTTAACTCCTGTTTCCATAGCACAACCATTCCTCTAGCTGTGCCGCAGTTGTTCCTCTGGCAGGGTCACTGAAACATTCAGAGGCCATAGTCTGATTCTCTAGGTATAAAAGGACTCTGAAAGCCAGCTTGGACGGTAGGTCAATCACTCACAACAACTCTTATCTCTTACCCTTCTTCTATCCATTGCCATAATGTTCGCTCGCGTCTCTGTTCTCGTCCCCTTTGTTCTCTTCGTCTCTGCTGTTGTCGCGCACTGCCCTGCTGGCCATCATCGCACCTGCTGTGCCAGCACGCTCCCGGTAAGTTTCTGATAACATTCCAAGTCAAGTGTGGTAACTGATGGTTGCCTCGTAGGGCACCGGCAACAATGCGAAGCAGCTTCTCCAGAAGATCGGGCGTGATGACCTTGTCACTGGTGTCCAGGGTGATCAGACTGATACCCTCGTCGGCATTGACTGCGATGACATCGACGACACTGCCATCTGCACCCATACTGCTCTCTGCTGCACGCAGGACTTGACCGGCAATGTATGTATCATTTCCTATCGCTTCCCGTGATCGCTGAACACGACTCTTACTAGGACGGTCAGCAGATGAGCATCCACTGCTCTCTTGCTTAGTGAATGGTCGAGTCACCGGCATCTCACTTGATCGATTATCCTTTTTTTTAATCGTAGAAGAGGTTGTAGCTCACATGGCACAAGTCGATTGGGCGTTCGGTTTGACATAAATTTACCAAGTCAAGTTGGCATTGTTTTTCTTCGACATGTTTTTCGACAAATTGTGCAGTGATAATTTACTTCAGGCTTTACATACCCATTTTTTTGTTATTACGGACCTGCTAGCAAATTCCAAGTTTGATTACTTGGTGGGCGTTTTTCCATGCAGTCCTCTGACTCCTCCGGTGCACCTCGTCCACAAACCCTCATCCGCCCTTCGCTTCTCAACAGCAACCGACGAGACAGATTGTTATTACATACCCTCACCTACAAAGAGTAACACGCACACATGGTGGTATTTGTGTTTGGGTTCATCCGCAAAGCGGCCAGGACGGTCACCAATTCGGACGTGCGGACGTCTTGAGGGCGAGGCTGCGAGTTCAACACTGAGTGTGCTGGTCTTTTCCGAGATCATGTAGTCGATGATGTTCCCGAGGTCATCATTCCTGGGGACGCAGACGGTATTGAAGGGCTTGTAGTACATGTTGACGTTCCTACGCGATAAAGGAGGTTTGAATCGTCTTGGCAATCCCGATCGAGACGAAGAGCGAGAGGAAGACAATGTTCTGGAACGCGATGAACCACTGGCACATGCTACAAAGTGATGTTTCAGTTGGGGATGAGTACGGAGACGGGAGGACGCACATAAATATCACGAGTGCGTTGAGTACAGAAGAGTCGGTCGCGTCGGCGCCCAGCTCATATATCTTGATGCTCGTGTCCGACAGACCATCCAGCATAAACCACTGCAGATGACGAACAGGGCGACACAAAATTGACGATGACGTTGAAATTGGTCTCCTTTGCGATCTTGGACTGCTTTGACAGCATCAAAGTAGATCTGGGTGTCTGGGCTAATGAAGACGACCAGGCCAATGATCCTGGCAGTACTACAGCCACGAAGGAGTAGTTCGTTGATCGTGACGCCTTCCTTTCGCGTGTCACCGGTACGCACGAGAAGCACAACATCACATCGGTAAACGCTTCTGATAGTGATAACGACGAAGATAACAAAGACAACGCAACTGCTCGCCACCTGGCACTTTTGCTGGTGCGCACCGTCTGTCAATGAAGTTTATCCCGAGTACGTACGAGGCTACGAGCAGCACAATATCAGGCCCATCAGGAAACCGTCGATGCGTCCGATAACGGCAATAACAAGATGATACGTACGATAAAAAAAATTGGCGCGCACAGTTTGTCAACGAACTTTCTTACTTTGGTTCAACTTTGGTTGGCCCCTTTTGCGTGCCTGACGGAGGATGGTAGTAGCGCTGCCGCGGAGCAGGCAAGCTGTAAGTAGGACTCTTGTTGGCCGTCGTTTCCCGGTGGAATATCAAGCACGGTGATCTCCAAGAGTTTGCCCATGTTGACACTGTGAGAATCCCGCATTTTGATCCGCGGATTACAATGACAGCCAGGTGGGGACCTTGACTGGCATATCCTTTCCAATATGTCTTCCTTTCATACGCTGTGGAATGCACATCGTTGGACAACCAGTACAAGTGTACCTCCTCATCGATGTCGACGACGGAATATTAAGCCGCTTATTGTCTGCGAAGAAGGTCGTTGTCGACCTGCAGGCCAGACAAGCGGGGAACGGCGATACTGCAGTTGTGACTGACCACGGGAAAGCCACTGGAACTTGATGGGTTGTACTCAAGCTCACTCCCGTCCTCTTTCTCGAATCTCTATGTCCTTATCTCCTTCGAGAAATGGACGTGGTCGTCGTTTGCAAAGGTAAGCCAGGCTGCTGAAGAACTTGATGTGACAGATTGCGGGACTCCTGACATATTGACCAAGTCATTGACCAAGTCTTCTTTCAAAGAGATCGTTCAGGATAAGAACTTGTGAAATTTGTCCAAATTTCCAATCACAGGATGATAAATACAATATGCGATTCATGGTGAAAGCAGCTAATAATAAGCTTGTCAGGTGGAGTTGCCACAACCCTCGAACAAAAGCCTCAAATGGATTGTCTAGTCACGGCGCTGCTCGTTGTTTTCCGGGCCGAGAAGGGGCCGTCCTGGCAAGAGGGAAAGATAGCCCAAGGACTGCTGCAACATTAGCTGGTAGATCTATGTCCCGGGAGAGGTGGGCCGTACTCCACACAGATGCCTCACGTGTCGCCCGTGTGGGTGTACGTTCAACGGAGTAAGGAATGGTGGTGGGAGGAGGGCTCTTTGCCAACTACCTATAGAAACTCATTCACGGTGTAGAAATACACACGGATCAGGAAATGCGCGTCACCAGACCCATATTGCGTGTCTCTAATGGCTTATTCTCGGCCTCTTGAATATATTCATGTAGCACTAATATTTACAGCAGTGTAGTTCCCGCCGCACATAAAAATGCGATCCTAGGGTCATCTCGACGCCGACAGGGACTTTGAACCATCGCCTTTGAGCCACTACTCCCCCCTCCCCAACAGCCTTGCAAAAGATTCCAGTTTTCCTACGGAAAAAGCTAACTGTTAGGCATGATCACGTCTGCTGCCCTCCTCTCCTGTCTGGTCCTCGTAACCTCCGTAGCTGCGGTCGGTGTTGCGCCAGGACAGATTAAGAATTTCGTCACCTTTGGTGATTCGTACACCGACAGTTCATACTACCCCACCGCAGACGGTGGGTACCAGTGGCCGACTTGGGCTGCTCAATACGGTCCATTCAACCTCTACGGTGAGTCTTCTCTTCTTCCGGCGCATTAGAACTTGAGGACTGTTTGCTCATGCACAAATTCGCAAGGATTCGCTCGGTCCGGCGCAACCTGCTCCAATTACCTTACATATCGCCCCTTCCCACCTATCATGGAATGGCAGATCCCGACATACCTGAACGAGACGTCCAACGGCACGCTCACACTCAATCCGCAAGAGACAATCTATACAATCTGGATCGGGACCAACGACCTCGGCGCCAACGCACTCTTGACAGGAAGTGACGCACCAGACGTGTCGATCGTGCCCGTCCGACAATGCGCCATTGACGTCCTGACAATGCTCTACGAGAGCGGGGCACGCAATTTTATAATGCAAAACGTACGTCCCGGGTCATTTCCTATTTCGGAAATGGAAAGAGGCTATTGCTCACCGATTGTTCGCAAACAGATCATCCCGCTTGACCTGACGGTCCTGTATTCCAACTATTCATACCCCAGTAGGTATTGGACTGCGCAGCGCAACACGACCGAATGGAACGTGTACATGAGGGAGCTTGCTCGCGCGGGCAACCGGATCACCGAGTTGGAGCTCCAGGCGCTCGCGCCCACCATGCCGGATGCACACATTGGTGAGCCCCGTTCTGCCTGATCCGACCTTGCGCTCACCACTTGCACCATATGCGAACTTGAATCCAGCATCGTTCGATTCGTACGGGCTCTTTTCCGATATTTATAATCGCCCGGGGAATTACCTCAACGGTACCGCCCCACTCAACGTCACAGGCTGCCTCCATTCGTGCGTGTACGCCATCAATGAGAGCACGTCCGCGACCGGCGATTGCACCATCGCCGAGGGGAGCGCGCAAGATAGCTTCATGTGGTACGTAGCCTTTTCCAGGAGGGGTAGGGAATGCTCGTTCTCATGCGTTCTTTTGCGGCAGGTATGACGAGTTGCACTTTTCCCAGCAGACTGCGAGGGTACTCGCACGCGAGATGACTGCAGTGATGAGTGGCGAGTCTAGTGCATGGGCGACGTGGTTGAGTTGAGCGGTCTTGTGAAGAATCGTTAGAAAATCGTCCTCAGGCTGACTACACAGGACCACTGTATTCAAATGCTTGAATATTCCAGTTTATCGTCTACCATCGAGTCACTCACTCGACATACACGGTGTATTTGTCATTGCTGGATCGGTACCCATGCGATACGTTGGTCGTAGTTATGTTCACCAGATGGTTTCCGGTCACCCCAGCTTCCGAATCGCAAGTGAGATTGTCGCAAGGAAGAAAAACGTATAACACCTGTCTTTCCAGCGGGTCAAATCATGAATGCATGACGTACGGCACACACCATCCACCCCCATACCCTTCCGACGTAAATGCAGCGTCCATCCTTGCCATTATATGATGACGTCTCGCATACGCACCAGTACGTTTTATTCTGCCTCGAGCCCACCTCAAAATAGTTCGGTCAGATCTGCACATGGGTCTTTGCCTGAGGTTGTGCTCGGTTGCGTCTGCGTCCGCTGCCCAACCGCGACACCCGTCATCTCCCCATGGAACCCTCCCATGCCTGTCGGCATCGCCGGCGTAGCCGCACAAAGCGATGAGGTCCGTGAGCCTATAAAATCGTTCTGGGGTTTTGGGTGCATCATGCTCCCAAACTGCGTTCGAAGCGATGACGGAGACGGTCTCAGTCGGCGCTGACGACGATGGCCTGGGAAATCGAGGGCATGAATGAGGGAAAGGATCACTCCACAGAAATACGCGGGTGGGGACGTTGTCCGTCCCGAAGCACCGTTCAGTGGTGCGTCGGGATGGGAGAAAATCGTGGGAATTTTCGGTCCTTGGATTCAACTTAATTCATCCGAGATGATGTCATGTTGTTAGAGATCGCAAGTTCTCGTCCTTTGGTATTTCAGACATGGTCTCATTCGCACGGACAAGCTAGGACGGCACTAGAGATCTGGGAGGCGTAAGCAGCGCGCCGTGCAGTAAATCACGCGAGCATGATCATGGATCCGCTTCTGGTATGCTTTCCCTTCCCTCCGGCGAGATCCCGAGGACCAACCTGACGCCAATTGGATTTTGTTGAAAATGATCTATGTCATATGACCTCCCTGTGAGATACTGTACACACTGCGATTTCTCCGTATAAATATATGAACTAGGTTGCACAAGTGAAGGGTAGCAAAGGGGGAAAGATCGTGTAGAAACGAGCCCGGGACTATAGATAGCACTGCCAAAGGTTATCTACCGAAGTGAATGAAAGGAACCCAAGAAGTGAATGGAGCGCCAGAGTCGCGAAGATGCTGGATGGCGCGGTGCAATGCTACCGCCGCCTCCGTGCTATCGGGAGCCCGGCCAGGGTCTCGAAAGAGGTACTCATACACGTCCCTCGCCACCTTTGGTGCATCATTGTCCATTATTGACCACATCGTCCCGACCACACTACCATACCCGGCAAGAAGCATCCCAGCCGCGAGATGAACAGATTCATCCGACAGCGTCTCATCTCCCTGGGCAGTCTGACAGGCAGAAAGGAATGCGAGTCCACCTTTGGGGCGCGACAACTGCATAATATCCGAGAGCTTCAAGCGATGTTTGTTGGCGAGGTATAGCCCACTGTCAAGCGGTTTCTTGGGATCCTGGACTCCGTGACATGCAAAATGTGCCCAGTCATTGTTCTTCAACTTCTCCATGATGTCCTCGACAGTGCCATCAGAGTCCTGGAGGGTTACAAGAGGGGATTTATCCGATATTTCTCTGATGTAATTGATCTCGTGCTTCACTGAAAACAGTGGCTCGAGTCCGTCTGTCGGTGGCTGAGGGATGGCGAGTAGGCGAAGTTTGGAAGAAGGGTTGTCCACACTATTCTGAGGTGACGATGCGACGGAACTCAAAGTTGGCAAATAGGAAGATATGACAAAATCAGAAAGTTTCGTGCCTGGCTCGGCTGTATCATAAAGGCCGGCAGCGTGTATGGGCAAAAAGGAAAAGGGACCAGTTGGGCACCAGAAAATACGGGTCAATTTATCAGTGCCGGATGGCGGACTCTGAGAACAAGTAAATCCAGAGTCGGAATGGATTGACATTGAGACTATATCAACGACTTACCGAAAGGCCGAGTGCCTGAAGAACGGGGTTTACAACATAAACCCAAACTTGAAGGCTTCCCAGGATCACTATCTTGTACAACTCGTCCGCAGTATATCGTTCTGACTTCTTCAGTTTCGCTGCCCGGACACTATTAGTGACATCTTCATCTAGCAACGAATCGAGAATTTTTTTCGAACGGTCTATATCATCAGAGGGGATGAGTTCGTAGAGGGCGTCGCGGGAGAAAACAAGGTGATCCCGCTCAAGCATCGCACGGAGTATCATTCGCAAGCCTTCTATGTGACCATAGCGAATTTCAGGGAAGGGGACGTGGATGACACTCTCCATCTCCGACATAATGACCAGTGCATCACATCTTTCTTTGCTGGCTGTGAGGTAAACGACTGGTCCTGAGATTGCCAAGGCAGCGAGTTGTTTGACCGTCTTCGAAAGCAAGAATCGGTCGAAACCTGGCAAGGACCGTATCTGAAGGAGGAGTTTCTCTCGTTTGAGGGCAAGATCGTGATGTCTCTGGATATCTTTTTCGAGATATCGAGCGTCAGAAACTGAAATGTTCGCTGGCTGGGAGATTGTGACATTGTCCCGAGTACTACTAGCACGTTCCAGCTCCTGCGAGATTTGTCGGAACTGACGAGCAAGGGCAGGATGATCGTGAGCCAGGTCATCAACTGGAGTGCGAAGCTGCAGGAACTGAGTCCAGACAATAGAGCGCCCTTGCTCGAGCCACTCGACAGCCAGTTCAGGACGACCAGCTTCAAGAGCGGCGGCAACTGAGTCACGTGTCACATCAGCTGCTTGAACCAGTTGACGATGACGCTCAGTGACCGAAAGCCCGAGCCATGCCAACTGTGGAAGAAGATCGAGAGCAGAAGCACATGCGTCAAGGAGACCCGTAGTACTTCCTTGGAGTTGTGCAGAGGAAATCCAGGCACGTGCACCACGAAAGCGGGTGGAAGCAGGACCGATGGAAGTACGACTGGCAATTGAAAAATTCAAAGCAGCAGCAGAGAGATCAGAAGAATCATGAGAGTGCAGAAAACGGGAACTAAATGCTTTCCCAAGGCCAATCAAAAAATCTGGTTTGTCGGGATGGCCATCAGGAGTGAAGCCTAATGCCTCCTCCATTCTGGAAATGGACTCCACAATATCGTCGAGGTCCCCGAGACCCTCAAAGCGATAATGTAATGACTTCCCGAGGCTGCTCAAGAACTTTCGCTTGTGTGGATGGCCGTCAGGCGTCAGACAGACAGCTTCCCCAAACATCGAGATGGACCTGTTGAGGTCCAAGAGGTCATCAAGACGCTGAAAGCGATTCAATAATGAGTTCCCAAGGTGGTTTAACCAAATGGGCATGTCTGGATGGCCATCTGGTGACAGATAGACAGCCTCCTCAAACATGGAGATCGACCTGTTTAGATCCCTGAGCTCCCCGAGACGCTCAAAGCGACTCAATAATGAGATCCCGAAGTGGTTCAACCAACTTGGCTTGTGTGGATGGCCATCGGCAGACAGACAGAAAATCTCCTCAAACATTGAGATCGACCTGTTTAGATCCGCGAGGTCCCCAAGCCGCTGAAAACGACGGTGCAGTGAGTTCCCGAGGTTGTTCAACCAACTTGATTTGTCTGGATGATCGTCCGGCGTCAAACAGACAGCCTCCTCAAACATAGAGATGGACCTGTTCAGATCCACGAGGTCCCCGAGACGCTCAAAACGACGATGTAATGAACTCGCGAGGTTGTTCAACTGACTTGACTTGTGTTGATGGCTATCGGGCGTCAGACAGACAGCCTCTTCAAACATCGAAATCGACCCGTTTAGCTCCACGAGATCGCCGAGCCGGTCAGAGCGACTCAGTAATGAGATCCCAAGGTTGTCCAACCACGTTGACTTGTCTGGATGGCCATCAGGCGTCAGACAGACAGCCTCTTCTTGCATTGAGATGGATCTGTTGAGATCTGCGAGGTCCCCGAGACGCCCAAAGCGACTCAGTAATGAAATCCCGAGGTGGTTCAACCGATATGGCTTGTATGGATGGCCATCGGGTGTCAGAGAGACAGCCTCCTCTTTCATCGAGATGGACCTGTTTAGATCTGCAAGGTCCCCGAGACGCTCAAAGCGACGATGTAATGAGTTCCCGAAGTTATTCAAGTAACTTGGTCTGTCTGGATGGCCGTCGGGCGACAGACAGACAACCTCCTCGAATATCGAGGAGGACCTGTTAAGGTCCGCGAGGTCCCCTAGACGCTCAAACCGGCTCAATAATGAATTCCCGAGGTTGTTCAACCAATTTGGCTTGTCTGGATGGCCGTCGGGTGTCAGACAGACAGCCTCCTCTTTCATCGAGATGGACCTGTTTAAATCTGAGAGGTCCCCGAGACGTTCAAAGCGGCTCAGTAATGAGTTCCCGAGGTTGTTCAACTGAATCGGCTTCTGTGAATGGCCGTCGGGCGTCAGACAGACAGCCTCCTCTTTCATCGAGATGGACCTATTCAGATCCACGAGGTCCCCGATACGCTCAGAGCGAAGCTGTAATGAGTCCCCGAGGTTGTTCAGCTGAATTGGCTTGTCTGGATGACCGTCGGGCGTCAGACAGATACCCTCCTCTTTCATCAAGATGGATCTGTTTAGATCCACGAAATCCCCGAGACGCTGAAAGCGACGATGTAATGAGTTCCCGAGGTTGTTTAACGAACTCGGCTTCTGTGGATGGCCGTCTGGCGTCAGACAAACAGCCTCCTCAAACACCGAGATGGACCTGTTTAGATCTCCGAGGTCCCCGAGACGCTGAAAGCGACTCAACAATGAGTTGCCGAGGCTGTTCAACCAACTTGGCTTGTGTGGATGGCCATCGGGCGTTGCACAGACAACCTCCTCCTCCATCAAGATGGACCTGCTTAGATCTGCGAGGTCCCCGAGCCGCTCAAAGCGGCGAAGCAATGAGTTCCCGAGGTTGTTCGACCAAGTTGGCTTGTCTGGATGGCCGTCAGGCGTGAGGCAGACAGCCTCCTCCAACATCGAGATGGACTTATTTAGGTCCGCGAGGTCCCCAAGACGCTCAAAGCGACGATGTAGTGAAATCCCGAGGTTGTTCAACCAACTTGGCTTGTGTGGATGGCCTTCTGGGGTGAGAGAGACAGCCTCCTCTTTCACTGAGATGGACCTGTTGAGATCTGCGAGGTCCCCAAGACGCTCAAAGCAACTCAGCAATGAGCTCCCGAGGTTGCTCAATCGACGTGGTTTGTGTGGATGGCCATCGGGCGTCAGACCGACAGCTTCCTCAAACATTGAGATAGACCTGTTTAGATCCGCGAGGTCCCCAAGACGCTCAAAGCGACGATATAAAGAAATCCCGAGGATGTTCAACTGAATTAGCTTCTGTGGATGGCTGTCGGGCGTCAGAAAGACAGATTCCCCAGACATCGAGATGGACCTGTTTAGATCCACGAGGTCTCCGAGACGCTCAAAACGACTCAGTAACGAGTTCCCGAGGTTGCTAAACCGACGTGGCTTGTGTGGATGGCTATCGGGCATAAGATCCATGGCACACTCGAACATCAGAATTGCCTCCTGAATATCCGGAAGCGCGCTATTGCGTTTGAACCGATCAGATAACAGCACTCCAAGCTCAGCCAGTAGTGCAGGTCGGCGAGGATTACGCTTTGACAAGCTCTGTAACAGGTCCCGCCTGTGCTGTATCATATCGTCGACATTCGCTTGCTCTGCCGGTGACGATCCATCGTTTGCTGCCTCCACCGATAACGAATCCTCGGCCATCTGCAATCCGAAAAGCCCTGCGCGGTACGCATGACTTTCTGCCCCCGAATCCCCCACCACTCCTGTCAATAAATCTGTCGCTTCCTCCCAGTCGAACTCAAACCCTCGACTCTGGAAGCGTGCAAGCAGCGCAAGACCAAGTTCCAGTACCGTGGTCCAATGATCCGGATGATTTTCGCTCCGAAGTCGTAGGGCATCCCGATACAATCCAATTGGCGCATCTAGGTCAAGGGATCGAGCGTTGGTTTGGCAATCGATGAACTTTGCATTGGCCAAGTTGGATAGAATGGCTGAGCGATTGGGGTGATGTATGGGGCAAATCTCCTGAACACGCTCGAAAGTCTGGATGGCTTCGTTCAGATCCATTTGGTCCTCCCGCTGGCGGTAACGCAGGAGGGCACGATGTCCCTCGTCAGTGAGCCGTTCCAGTGCATTCATTTCGTGTGGCTCCGGTAGCTATTTCCATAAGTTCAGAAATCGACCACAGTGACATGAACAATATGCTTACGTCGAGTTTAGGACAGGGTTCATTCGCGTCACAAATACGTCGCTCAGTGATGATCCCAAGGGACGAACACGATGGTAAAACATCGTCGTGTGCTTTAAAGTCGATAACTACGAGGAAATGTCAAAGATTGCGAGACGGACAAAAGAGTTGCTCACGCTGAAGCTGTTCATTCGGATGATGGAACATCTCTCCTACAGTAGTCTTGAATTCACTGAGCAATTCTCCGTTTCCTAACCTCGGTCCAAGCTCAAACGATGCGTAGACATTAAACGAAATGGAGGATGATTGATTCGATGACCTTGGCAGCTATTCAACGAAAGTAGCAGAGATTCGGCAAAAGACGACGCACAAGAGGATGTCTTCATCCCATTCTACAGTGTCTTTTTCTGTCGACGCGGGTTTGTTCGATGTTTGTATGATTCTTCCATCGATTTCTACAATGACATGAAAGCCTGCTGGTACGCGACGGAGACCGGATGCAACATTTGTGGCACGAATGACTGAAGAGGTGTGTTGGCGATGTCTCCAGGGTTACGTAGTAGTACGCACGTGTCACAAAGACATGTTCACATTGATTGGTAGGTGATAGATTCGAATCCGAGTCGCGTGGTGGTTGAAGGGGAGAAGCCGGGCTAGATACTTGGTTGTCTTGATTCATGAAGTCTAAGAGCACGGAAAGTTCTGAGCGACGGTTGGACCACAGCAACTTGAAGAAGCGGCTACACAGCCAATGACTCGGAACTTCTGGTCATCGCTGGGCGTCAGAGGCAGGACCCATAAGGGACGTCGAACTTGTCAATGGAAGTCGCATAGCATCAAGTTGAACATTTGCCTGCACCGCGACTCTTTGACCCGGCTGCCATGCACTTTTGTCTTACTACATATGTACTACCGCTCGTTGACCACGCCACGGGGCATCCATAAAGCCCCATCTCACGGACTGAAAGAAGTACCATAACCGCGCTGACCATTGAAAGTTCACAAAGAAACTTTCACGCCTGGTCTAGCCATTTACTGCAGAGAGACGCAAGCGCTCGAATTGCACGTCATGCCGCGCCAACTTAAGCAGGGTGTGGTTACATCCGCTCAAGGTGAGCTCGTCCGTGCACACGGTAGTTTCCCTCGGCTGTGGCGCATTTCTGATTGAGACCTTCACCGTGCTGTCTCTTTGGCTGCATGTATTAAACCGCATTTTCGCGTGATCGTGTCATCTTCGGCGCTTCAAGGAGGAACTTCTCCGAGTCTTTGTCCTGGCATCGAGATGAAGTTTGTCGTCTAGTCATACACGGCGTATTTGTCATTGCACCACCGACTTGTTGGTCGTAGTTATGTTCATCAGGATCAGATAGTTTCCAGCCACCCCAGCTTTTCAATCGCAAGTGAGATTGTCGCAAAGGAAGAAGAACGTACAACATCCCCGGGTCCCCATGATCCTATGTCCTGCCGGCGGGTTATGTAGATCATGAA
>JBBPPG010000359.1:0-27186 GCA_038091855.1 Leccinellum luteum | reverse complement strand
TCATCGTCCTTCATTCGGTCGAGCGTCACGCAGAGAGGAAGGGGAGGGGGGGGGGGGTTCACGACATGGCGTGTCTGACCTCGATCTTTATACAGTCCGAGACCGTACAACTGCTGCGATCCGATCCCTCGTCCTCCGAGGAGGAACACTTTCGGATCATGCTCGCCCAGACAGAGGTCGAACGGGTCAAGTTCGTTGTGAGATCGTACCTCCGCACGAGGCTCTTCAAGGTGAGTATGTTTTCTTCTTCTTCCAAGTGCCAAAACGTCATCCCTTTCCAACTTCAGATCGAAAAGTTTGCTCGATACATCATGACCAACCCAGAGGTCCAACAACGTCTTTCAGAGAACGAAGTAGACCACGCTCGCAGGTGACCAGACCGAATGCGCTCCCTTTTCCCCTACATTCGTTTGACAATTTGCTCAGGTTCGCAAGGCTGACGGACCGGCATTTCTATCTTTCAGTCCTGCAAGGCTTGCCGGAAACACAGCAAACGTTGGATGATAAGACACCTTTCCTTCCACCCATGGGTAAGTGCCCAGATGTATCCGGAACGTCCCTCTGACCGATGCGGCCGTAGTCGCCGAGCCTGATAAAACCCACGCCGTCTTCGTACATGCCCGTCAGGATTGTCCACCTGTGAGATTGCCCGAGTACGTCGCTTCCCCGCTCCGTCGCACACAGCCGCAAGTTAACTTCGTCAGTGGTTCTACTTTGACGATGAAGAAAGGGCACATCTCCCTAGCCCCTTACACCGTCGTCGAGCAGTTGGTCTTGAGAGGCGAGGTTGAGCTGGTTTGAAATAATTTACATGTAGCCTTACCAAGAACGAGAAGAGGTGGAAGGGTGGTGGTGTAACATTTGTGCGCCGGGATACAGTTTTCCAGACCAACTGGCACGTCATAGATTCATCTCGGAACATATGGCGAATCCTCATCATTCCGCCAGTCCGCATCCTGCTGATCTCGATGGCTCGACTCCGCGCCCCCATCCCTCTCGTCGTCCTCGTCCATCACCGCATCTCCCTCCGGCTCTGATTTTGCACCCCCTCCTCCCCCGACTTCTGATTCTCCCGCTCCCTCAGCGTCGGCATCGACCGCCTTCCTTTTGCGCCGCCTCTTTGGTTCCCCGGACGTGCCCGGAGCACCGTTCTTCTTCGACTTGCCTCGTTTGCGCTTCGACCCCTCTGCAGCTTCGGCTTCGAGGTCGATAGTCCCTCCTGCCGACGGATCTGGCACCGATTCCACGATCTCCTTCAAAAAGTCCAACATCTCCGTTGTCTCGACGGCATGTTTCCTAGGGAAAGACGCGTCCACGGGGCGATCACGGAATGGAAATGGGTGGGTGGAAGAGTAGGGGATGGAAGAGGAAGTAAAGAAAGTGGGACACGTACAGATGATAGGCCTCCACCTTCTTCGCCCCTCGTTCTTGCGTGACCTTGGTCGCCTGCTCGACGATCATGGCAAGAAACAGTTCCAGACCTTTTGCTGCGATGTGCCACAGGGGCAAACGTGGATGTGTGTGCGGGGCGAATGCAGATTCGTTCATAACCTATGAGAATGCGCAAGAAACGTGGTGGCGTACATATCACGACCGGCGTTGCCTGTGCGACCTTACCGACTTCTTCGTCCTTTTGCATGATTTTCTTTATGCGCGCCTGGCATATTCGTCCCGTCAGCTCACGTGGTTCCGCCCAAGCACATGTTGCATTTGGGAATAGGCCCGCATTTCTCACCACTGGGAACTTGGTTTGCTTGTTCTTCGTCTTCATGACTGGGTGAAATATATTAGGTCAAGGCTTGTGTGGGACTGAGGTGAAGGGTGGAGGAGTTATGGAGTATGTGCTGGGCACATACGCAGCTCTCAGAGTCTTTAAGCTTTAAGCGTCCCAATCTCATCGCTCACGTGATCACACGTTACTACTCCGCACTCCGCGTCGAATAACAAAATCTTTACCAACACATTCTTCATGATCAGATACGCAGGGATCCACTTCAACTAGACGCTCGGATGACTTCTCGTGGACCTTCCATGGTCGAAATTGAATAGTATCATTACTAATCTGTAAAACCACTCATGGCCGAAGACGGTAATGTTGTTCAATTATAAGCTCTTGAATTCGAACAAAAAAAAAGGAATTAAGGGTCTTATCACAATGTCGTTCTCTTGTCCAATGCCTATAAGTGTATGGGGAGTAAAAGCTACAGGTCTGCGCTTGAATATCTGTGTCAGATGCTAGTGTCATCAAGTGTTAGCAATAACCAACTAAGCGTAAAGAATGCATATCATCATATGGCCTGAAAAAATCGATCAACGATCCTGACTCGTAAGTACATGCAAACTTTGACAAGTTCGCGGTGGCGAAAAGGCACAAAGAAAAGGAAAGAAGATTTTCCTTCTACACGTAAAGCCAGGGGCGGACATATCAGGCTGCAACGGAACATCTGGCTCATACTGCCGACTGATTCGGAATATTGGGGGGATTGCCAGTGGCGGTATTGACAGTGTGGGTAGTATTCGCAGCATTGCCAGTATTCGTAGCATTCGAAGTTGCGGTGATTCCAACGGGCGACAGTTTCCTCTCCCTTTCGAGAAGCAGTCACGGTCAGGAACCAGAATGTTCGATAAAACGACAACTAACCCGCTAGCGTTCCCGAGCAACTCCTCGAACCTCTGTCTCAAGTCATGCAGCATACGATCCAACGCGTCTCCAGGAGTGCTTTGTTGGTGACCATAGTCCAAACGGAAGGCCTTAGCATCGCGAAGAAACTGTTCGAGATCCTTCACTCGCGTGATAGACAATTCGGGCTCCCCGGAACCACGTGCACGGGCCAGGTAGGAAGCTACTAACGTAGCAAGACCACCTGCGAGAAAAATTAAATGCAATGGTCATGTCGAATGCAGACCACACCGACCCAAAATTGCTGTCGAAACCTGTCCCTGTTATGTTCCCCTGGTAAAAGAGAAGAACGTCTTGAATAACGTAGAAGTCAGACTTGCCTGCTTAAGAGTCGTAACGGCGGATGCTATACCCGTCGTCAAAGCCCCCAAGAGAACCTGTAGACCGATTGCGATATTGAGGGTGTAATTGGTCCATAGTGCTAGATAAGAACACAGACACGACCATCTCGTTAGATTCAGGGCAGGCGTCGAAGACACCGATTAAACTAAACCTTTCTGAGCATACTTGTCGCGTTCCTTCTCAGCGTTATCTATCGTTGGATCGAGGCGCTCCCCTACAGTCTTTCGCTACGGACATAAATAGGCACGTCTTGAAATCTCCGCACAATAAACAACGGCACTTACGTTATTTTTTCCTTCCACGGGAACTATCCAATCGAGTTCAGAGGCGTTCCGAGCACCTGAGGGAAGTGCTGCAGTCGATTGTCTCTGGCGGCGAACAGAGCGCGCATGTCCGTCACGGCTTCGTGCAGGTGGTGGTGGTGGTGGTGGGGTTGGGACACGATCAAAGTCGGCGTACGGGTCGCCCTGAAAACGTGTCTGTGCCGCGTGGCCCTCAGACTTTGCCATGAGGAGTTGTTCAATGGACGAGGTCTGTGGGTGCTCCGGTGTGTCGCGGTCGCTGTTCCCGGACTGAGGAGTGGTAACTGTGCCAGGTTCAGGTCGTGACGCTACCACAACCTCGGGGGTCTCAGGTTGAGGTTGGGTCTGGGTCTGAGCCACGGGAATCGGGGGCAGAGGACCATGCTCCATTCAGCCGAAGGAGGGAGATGGGAGTGTCTCGCAACGTGTGCCGTGGCGCAGGATAACCCTGAGGATCAGCTTAAATACCCATGAAATTAGTCTTATACTCAATTCATTGAGAACCAGCGCTATTCGGTTGCCTGCTGGAAGGTACGTATGGAAGCGGTTGCCAAGGTTCGAATTCTGTTTGATGTTGATTCAAAAGAGCCTGACCCAGTGACCCGTGGAGGTAGCACATGACCCTCGTACTAGTACGTACTACATAAGTACTAAGTTAGTGACTCTGTAGGTTGCGTTATTTAATTTCAGATTTAAAATCTCCCGAGTCATCACTTACTACGTGATCCCTTGCGTCCCACTGCTCTCGAGAACAACAGTACTTGTTAACAACTTCTGTTCCGTGAACATATGGTGCACTGGGATTGTGGAGGACGTGTCCTTGTTCGACCGGAAAGCAAGAGGTTTCTTTGAGAGTGCTAGCGCGGACAGACATTAGCCTGAACAAGCGCGAGAAAGAGCAGGGGTGAGAAGGAAGTCAGTGAGTGACCCAGCGAGAGCACCGAAGGAATTCGACTCGATGGTGTTCAATTAGAAGAGTCGGCCTTACGAGGGCTATAAATATGTAAGGATCCAGAAGGGCCAAGAGATATAACGAGAGGGAAGTACCGACTATGTAACGGAATCGATAAACCGCCGAATGAAAGTTGGGCGACGAGAAGTGAGGGAAATACGAATAATGAACCTCTAGTACGTAGTAAGTTGGGTGGTGACCTCGAAGCAGACGCCCGGGATGACATCTCCGAGTCAACGATACTTCCATGGAATTGTCTCGAGTTTGATATTACGAGTCTCATTGTTACTTGATAAAACGGTGATCAACCAAGTACAAGATTGGGTAACAATACACCCCGGAAAAAAATGCGCACGAACAATTATAGTCTTTATAGAACCTGACGAGTTGGCAGTGGCGAAGAAAAGAGGAGAAGCGAAAGAAAAATATGCGAGGAGGGAGACCTAAGACTGCAGCGGAAAAACCTATCTCACTCATCTTCGACCTGCAGCACTTGTAACATTGGGACCGGGGAGACCGGTCGTATTCGCAGTATTCTCGGGCCTATTGTTTTTATTTTCAACGGGCGGCTGTTTCCCCCCCCTTTCGAGAAGCGGTCAGCAATGACGACGGTCAAAAACAGAACGCTTGATGCAATGACGACATACCCGTCATTGGCCTTCCTGAGCAACTCCTCCAACCTATCTCTCAAGTCTTGTAGCCTACCATTCAAATCGATTATCGGGTCGGATGTTTTATGACCATGATCCATCTCCAATATGCGAGCATCCCGCAATAAGTGATCTAGATCCTTCTTTCGTATGATGGACAATTCGGGCTCTCCGGAACCGCGCACGCGGGCCAAGAAGGAGGCAACAAGCGTGGCAAGACCACCTGCGACGAAACGTAAACCCACCAGTCACGTAAAATGCAGACTATACAGACCCAAAACGGCCGTCGAAATTTGTCCCTATTATCCCCTCCTGTTAATACTGTACGAAGAGCATATCAAACAACGTCGTCGTCAAACCTACCTGCCTAACGGTCGTGACGGCGGCCGCAAGGCCTGTAGTCAAAGCCCCCAAGAGAACCTGCAGAGCGATTGCGATATTAATGAGATATCTATACAGTAGCGCTGAATAGAACACGTAGACGTTGTGGAATCAGAGCAGGTTTTCGAAACACGGCACAGACTAACCTTTCCGAGCAAATTTTGCCCGTTGCATCTTTATATTATATATCGTTGGACCGAGGCGCTGGCTAATTCTTAACTCGTCATTGATCTACGCATATATGTATAAGTAGACGCGTCTTGGCACCTCTGAACAATGAACAACGGCGCTTACAAATTCCTTCTTAATCTCCTCCTCAGAATCTATTCGAGCAGCAGTACATGTGGAAAACAGCTTCGTAACGAAATTCTGGCCGTGGGAAGTCTGTGGATGCTCATCGAGGTTGGGTGCAGATTGTTGGCCATGATCCAAGTTGGCGTGTGGATCCTGATAATATGTCTGGTATGGTGCGCCGTGGTCTCTGTACCCGGGCTAGAAGCGGTGGCACGTCTTGAAATCTCCGCACAATAAACAACAGCACTTACTTGCCCCACAGTCGGAACTATCCAATCGATTTCAGAGACGTTCCGAATAGCAACAGTAGCCAGTCCTACAGACGAACCTTGTCTATGGCGGCGGGAATTCCGTGTATACCCATCGTGGCTACGTGCAGGTGGTGGTTGGGCTGGGGCATGATGCAAGTCGGCGTGCGAGTCATCCTGAAGACGTGTCTGGGATGGATGGCCATCAGACTCTGGACTCAGAGCAGGCTGACCGATGGACCCGGTCTGTGGGCGCACTTGGCGTTCATTTGCGCCGTGGTCGCTGTACCCGGATTGGGAAGTGGTAGATGGGCCAGCCTCAGGTCGTGACGTTGCAGCAACCTCAGGAGTCACATGTTGGGGCGGTATCTGGGCCGCGGGGACCGGAGGGATGGGAGCTTGCTCCATTCAGCCGAGGGGGGAGACGGGTGAGGTGGGGGTGTCTGCGTGCGTCATGGAACCTAAAACCTCGAGAGTATTTAAATTTTCGTGATATTAGTTCTCTCCCCTTATGCTCGATTCACTGAAGATTGTCCCTGCTCGGTTACCTGTCAGGGGTACCGTGTACGGAAGACGGTTCAGGTTCTCTTGAAATTCTCCGTTCCTTCAAAGGGGTGCACACAACTGTAACGATTGCGCATTTATAAAATTTGATCGGTGAGATCGAATTACCGGGTACCGAGAGGTGCCTGGAAGGTGGAATCCATGAGATCAATGTCGCGGCTGGAATGCTGAGGACTCCATATCGATGGTGGGAGGTCGGAAGAACGGTAGGATAATAGATATAATCAAGACATGTGATCAGGCTGGTACCACGGGAACTGGTCGGCGGTGTATAAACACCGACTGTCACGGACCGGCAGCAGTTCGACTCGGTCCGTTTTAGTCTCGTCGACTCGTATCAAGAATAGCGCCCTCGGCTAAGTGGGCTTGAGCATGGGAGAACACAACCGATGATCACTGTTTTAGTCACAGGATTGACGAAAATTTTCCACGGTCACGTTAACTCTAACGTCTTCCGTCCTTTCATGCGGGGATCATGCAGTGTATATCCGCACCAGCCGTAAGAGGGCGGCCGCCTATGAACAGAGAACATCATCCTTACCACTCACCAGGGGTCGGCAGCAGGTGCCTCGTTAGGAACTTCCTCTTCTCCTCGTACAACCTGGGCTCTCTGAGATCCTGGCAATCATCAGAGCTGTGCGACTTACGATACACTCGTTCTTGGACTAGCGGCTGAGAGAGCAACGCGATCCATGAACGAGACCATAAGAACCCATGAGAAATGCGGTCCGAACAGGCAACAGTGGGCGAGAGGTTTAGCAACGCCGCGAGGCTGAGCGGAGCCAGATATTGCAGCTTAGCCCCTGAAGACAAACGGTGACGACGCGGGTCGACGGCCTCTAAGGCCCAGGCTGTCAAGTCTGGGATCAAGCCACCGGTGCCTGCTTAGTAGTGGGGGTACATTGTTAGCGCGGTATCGATAGGCGCGCATGATCATGAGTATCGATTCGTACAACTTTGGTAGGGACGTTCTCGACGCGGTTCCAGACCAGGGCACACTCAGGGTGAGGTGTACCTTTTCCCAGGTACGAAACAGGAGAGACCCGGGCATGCCCAGGTGTCCCTGCGTACCTAGATTCCGGGATTCATTTTGATGTGCCCAGCATCTCGTTGGATGAACATCTCGGACATTTCGTGCTATCCGCCACACTGACAAGTAAGGAGTTGGGACACATCATGTCATCTCACCGAAGGGAGAAACTTGAAGTGTATTGTACCACATTGCAATCACTCACACATGTCAGTGATCATCGTGCTCCTGTGTACTTACAAGTAACGTGTTACCAGAGTCCACGCATATGCCCAGCATAAGTTCGCAGATCCTATCACCCAATCAGAAATCATCATTGATCTCTATATTGGTCCCAAAACACTGGCGAGCAGCGCCATCCGGATCTGCGGGTAATTTAGTCATGAACTGAAACACACACGAAGGAATCATCCGAATACGCACAAAAAGCCCATAACGCATTTGGCGGAAGTAAACAGCGCGGCGCGAGTCAAAGTCAACTTCGGGATCGATTTCTAAGATAATATCGCTTCAGCACCGGCGATCGAGTACGTTTGGGCCACTCACCGTTGACTCTTGGAAGCGGGTGCATGACGATCATGTCTTCTTTTGCCCGGGCCAGCAGGGCGTGATCGACCCGGTATGAATCCTTAACCTTTTGCCACTCTGACTCGTTCGCGAACCTCTCCTTCTGGATCCGGGTGACATACAAGACGTCCGTGTCGGACAACACTTCTTCCAGGGACTCGCATTGGTGAACGCTGACACCAGCCTTGCGCGCCGCAGACACGACACTGGTCGGCATCGACAGCGATGCAGGCGCAACGAAATTGAGGCGGACGGAGTAGTGGCAGAGGAGAGTCACGAGGCTGTGTACGGTGCGTCCGTTCTTCAGATCGCCGAGCAAAGTGATAATCCGTCCATTCACTGTCCCGAGCTCGGACCGAATCGTGTAGACATCCAACAGCGCCTATTGGGGATGGTTGAGCGAATATTTCGCGGCGTTCAAAACGAGATCGCATACCTGAGTCGGATGCTCTCCAATACCATCTCCTGCATTCAGCACCGGAACCGAGGAAAACTTTGCAGCCAATTGAGCGCTTCCAACGTCAGGGTGTCTGAGCACTATCGCATCCGCGTAACAGCCGATGGTCCGGATGGTATCTGCAAGAGTCTCTCCTTTTTGCACCGAGGAGGTATCAACGTTGACCTGAATAACCTCACCGCCACAACGCTTCATCGCCGCATCGAACGAAGCGCTCGTGCGAGTCGACGGTTCGTAGAACAGATTGCAAAGAACCCTGCCCTTTAGGATGTCGAGTGCTCCACTGCGTTCCACCTGGAGGCGCATCTCATGAGCAAGCGAAAAGAGATCATATATATCCCGCTGGCTGAACTGTTTAACCGAGAGGATATGTCGACGGTGGAAGGAGGGATGAGGGCTGTGAGACAAAGCGGGGATGAGAGCACCAAGAGCACCATGGGTAGGATGGGCCGGTGGATGGGCGTCGATGGTCTTGACAGGAGCGTGGCTCGGGACAAATTCTGGCTTCGCTACAGGGGCCGCCGCCCCACGGGACTCGCCCACGGGTCGAGAGATTGTGGCACTAGAAACGTCCTTGCCGATCGCAGCAGAGGACAGCGCTCCGTCCAAGAACAAGGTCTTCCCGTGCATCACGACCCTGTGCAGGGACCCGACAACAGTGTTCTTGTCGAGAGGAGACCACCGACCGTCACGAGCAACGAACTGAGAACGGCGTCCGATTACCACCTCCACGTGAGTGTTGGCCTGTTCGGGAAGACCAAAGATACGAATCGGGTTGTCGTGCAGCCGCAGCCTGATATCCTGCAGCGTGATGCGACCACCGGTGACGGCATTTAGCAATAGAGGGATGGTTTCCTCAACACCAGACCACGCAGAGCCCTCCTGTCCCTGTTCCGCGGCCAAATAGTAGGGTAAATTTCCTACTGAGAACGCGTCGATCGCATCTAGATGTTCCCAGAACACGGCCTGATCCTTGGCAGAAGGGAGGAGCTTGGATTGGGGGTACTGATCACGAGTGAAAGACAAGGTATAGATGGAAACGTCGCAAGTGACCTTGAGATTTCTAGCCTTGCTGAGGGATATCAAGAGCAGGTCCTCTTTGCTTCGGACGTCAGTAACGTGGACGCTGCGATTATGAAGACTGGCAAGGAGAAGAACGGACGCGAGGTTGGAACCCCTTGCGTCTGTGACGATTATCTTCTCACTAGGCCACGAAGCAAAATGATCTGCGACAGCGGCAATCCCTGGAGGGCCTGCAGGTTCGTGGAACGCTATGAAGAGAGCCTTGACGTCCGGCTTGAATTCGTCATCCAATGGAAGGGCTCCATTAGCCGTAGCAACGCACAGTGCATAGTTGCAGCATGCATTGCTTGCCGCAATATCCTGCACGCTTTGCAAACTCGCGGCATCCGTAATCGATCCATCTACGCCATGAGGAAGGATAAGAGATGTCGTGAATCCAGCACAAAGAGCCGCCTGTGTTGCTTGGTCGAAGCTATCGTAGCCGGACGGAGCGGTGATTCGCGGAACAAACGCAGCGACGTTGACGAGTCCAGGGAATATGTGAGTAAGATACGAGCTCTTGGAGTCGACATTCGAGACATCAAGCGGCAGCTTGCGAACGAGAGCTTCAGCGAGAAGCTTGGCGTTTTTGACGTTGGTGACCAGCGGGATGGCAAAATCGACCGCCATCCTTCTTGTACGGTAACCTTTGCTGGCGTAACTCGCCGGACGACGGTAATTGTTCTTCGACGGGAGGTTGATGTACATATCAATCAGGTTGTTCGCCAGGTGCTGGGTAAGTGAATATTCAGACTTTTGGAGGTCACTGCTTCCTTCTGGAAGCGTTTCCAAGTACTGCAGAGGAATTAGCACAACCTCTCGGGACCAGTCACCCAACTCCTACCTTGCAAGGAACGTTATGTTCCGTAAGGAAATCGGCCGTTCCAGACGTAGCGAAGATGTTATATCCAGCGGCGTACAGCTTTTGGACGGATGGCAGTATCTCTATTTTCTCCTTGTAGCTACCGACGGAAAACAAGATGTTCTTCTTCGGCAGAACGATGCCCGTCGAGATAAGAGCCTTGAGGTACGCTTCGTATTTGTCACGGCCGAAGCAAGCAACCTCGCCAGTAGACGCCATCTCCACGCCGAGTACAGGGTCGGCGCCGGATAATCGACTGAAGCTAAACTGCGGAACCTTGACCCCAACGTAATCCGAAGGAAGACCAGGGTCGGGGTATGGCTCGACAGGAAGGCCCAGCATCACCTTCGTCGCCATCTCGATCGCATCGATTCCAGTAACTTTTGATACGAAAGGGAACGACCGGGCCGCCCGCAAGTTGCATTCGATCACCTTGATCTCGTTGTTCTTTGCGATGAACTG
Organism: Leccinellum luteum; assembly: GCA_038091855.1. Taxonomy (NCBI): domain Eukaryota; kingdom Fungi; phylum Basidiomycota; class Agaricomycetes; order Boletales; family Boletaceae; genus Leccinellum; species Leccinellum luteum. The sequence continues at coordinate 16,333 of JBBPPG010000359.1, read as the reverse complement.
AATATTGAATGGTCCAGTCACGTTGAGCGCGTTTCCTATCTTCGCCGTGGCTTCTTCGATCTGACGGACGGTCGCGGGATCGAGATCTTGAGGTGGGTGAATCAGCGTGGCGTCGCCAGAGTGTACCCCTGCGTTCTCCACGTGCTCGGAGATGAAGTGCATGATCATCTGTCCATCCTTGGCTACGGCATCCATTTCGATCTCCTTGGCTTGTTCGATGTATTTGCTGATGACGACAGGGTGTTCGCGAGAGACGGCAGTAGCTTGTGTCAGGTAGTTGGACAGATCGTCGCCGGTAGACACGACGTTCATCGCTGCACCGGAAAGAACGTACGACGGCCGTACAAGAACAGGGTAGCCGACGGACTCGCAAAAGGCATGTGCTTCCTCGAAACTAGTAAGTTCTTTCCACTGTGGTTGGTCGACGCCTATTTCATCCAGCATACGAGAAAACTTGTATCGATTCTCCGCGGTGTCGATCATCTCTGGCGACGTCCCGTAGATCTTCACATTCTGGCGGAAGAGGGGAAGGGCGATATTATTCGGCGTCTGTCCACCCATTGACAGGATGACTCCCCTGGAACGCTCGGCATCGTAGATGTCCAAGATCGACTCGAGACTGATGTTTTCAAAGTACAAACGATCCGCTTCGTCGTAGTCCGTGCTGACAGTCTCTGGGTTGTAGTTGACCATGATCGTAGGGTATCCTTGTTCACGAAGTGTCCGAATAGCCCTGACTGCGCACCAGTCGAACTCGACGGAAGACCCGATCCGATAGACGCCAGACCCAAGCACCATGATACCACGGTCCTGGAAGGAGACATCGTGTTCGGCCCCGTTGTAGGTGGTGTATAGATAGTTGGTGAACGCTGGGAACTCGGCGGCTACCGTGTCGATCTGCTTGACGAACGGAGAAATCGACGCTTCCTGACGAATGCGACGCACAGCAAGCTCCGTAGACCCAATACAGTGAGCGACGAGTCGATCGGAGAAACCCAATTGCTTCGCTTGCAATAGGGTCTCCCTGGTGATGGTGGAAATCGTGGAATCACTACTTATGGGGTCAGCGTCCGTGCGACGGTGGAGAATGGCGCTGAAGTTACCCTAGACACATCTCCATGCGATGAATGTTCGAAAGCTTCGACAGGAACCACTTGTCGATGTTCGTCATCTGCCAAATTTTCTCGACGCTATATCCCAGATGGAAGGCGGAAGCGATGGCAAAGATGCGCTTATCGGTGGGATTCGAGAGCTCCTCGTCGATGTCCTCAACCAATTCGTTCTGCAAGAAAAGAGATTCTGTATTATACCCTTACGGAGTGCAGGAGACCAACTCACCTTTGCAAATCCAAGGAACTGATCGTCGATCGCGCGAATTGCCTTTTGAATCGTCTCTTCAAAGTTTCTTCCGATACTCATGACCTCCCCGACACTTTTCATACTGCTGCTGAGGAGATGGCTAACGCGGTTGAACTTCTTGAGGTCCCAACGGGGAATCTTGACGACGACGTAGTCCAAGCTAGGCTCGAAACAAGCGCTGGTCACTTTCGTCACGGTATTCTTGATCTCGTTAAGAGGTACACCAAGGCCCAGCTTGGCGGCGATGAAAGCCAAGGGGTATCCAGTCGCTTTCGAGGCCAGCGCAGACGACCTCGAGAGACGAGCGTTGACCTGGAAGGATGGTGTGAAAAATAACTCCTGCGAATCAACGATGACGAACCTCGATGATGCAGTACTCCTTTGACAAGGGGTTCAAAGCGTACTGTATGTTACACTCTCCAATCACTCCCAGATGTCGGATAACGTTGATGGCAGTGGTGCGAAGCATGTTGTAGTCGGCGTCGGAAAGAGTCTGCGACGGAGCGACGACGATAGAGTCTCCCGTGTGTATCCCCAGAGGATCAAAGTTCTGCCCGATGGATCAACCAGCGGTAAGAAAAGTTAAGTCGAGGTACGAACCTCCATATTACAGACCGTGATGCAGTTATCCCGGCAATCACGGACGACCTCGTATTCGATTTCCTTCCACCCCTTCATACTCTTCTCGACGAGAACTTGAGGGCTAGTCGCGAACGCCTTAGTACATAGTGCGCGCAACTGAGCCTCGTCTTGGGCGAAACCCGAGCCCAAGCCGCCAAGCGCGTAAGCAGCCCGCACGATGACTGGGAACCCGATCTCGCACGCGGCGGCGATGGCTTCATCGGTCGTGGTAGCGGTACTGGACTGAGCGCAACGTTCTCCGATGCTTTCCATTGCCTGAGCAAACAACTGCCGATCCTCAGTGACAATGATGGTCTCGATAGGCGTACCGAGGACCTGGACGCCCAGAGCGGCGAACTCGTCCTTGAGCTTGATACCAACATTCAGCGCTGTCTGGCCACCGAACGTGACGTAGATACCGTCAGGCTTTTCGTACTTGATTATCTTTCGAACGAAGTCTGGAGTTACGGGGAGGAAGTAAACCTTGTCCGCAAGGCCCTTTGAGGTCGCGATGGTCGCAATGTTGGGGTTAACGAGGATGGTATATATCCCTTCCTCTTTCAGAGCCTTGATAGCCTGCGATCCGGAATAATCGAATTCGCCAGCCTGTCCGATAGATAGACCGCCCGAGCCTAGTATGAGGACTTTCTGGACCTTGGCGCGCGGGTTAAGCTTTTCGTTTTCCTCTTTCGCGCCTCCAGGAAGAGAAATCGGAACGAGCGCGTTCAACGAGATGCACGCTTCTATGTTTTGAATGAAGACGTCAAAGAGAAACTCGGTGTCACGAGGTCCGGGCGTAGACTCTGGATGAAATTGCACGGAGAAGAACGGTTTGCTCTCACAGTAAATGCCTTCGTTACTGCCGTCGTTGGCATTCTTGAATAGTTCCTTCCAACCGGTAGGAAGGGCGTCCATGTCCACCTGGTAACCGTGATTCTGACTCGTGATGTAGCATCTGCCAGACAGCGCATCCGTACAAGGAATGTTGTGACCTCGGTTCCCATATTTCATCTTCGACGTTTTAGCACCAGCAGCAAGCGCGAGCAACTGGTGCCCGAGACAGATGCCAAATATAGGCCTGTCTGCTTTTTGAATCGCACGCGATAGCGCTGCAATCGTAACGGTGAGCATTGACGGATCACCTGGTCCGTTCGAAACAAAGACTCCATCATAAGGTGCGGAATCATCAACAAAGTCATAGTCCCAAGGGACTACCTTCAACTCCACACCTCGACCGGTAAAACATCGTATTTGATTGTATTTCATGCCGACATCAACGGCGACGATGCGGAGGGCACGTCCCGAAGGGTGGAGGCGTGGCTGAGAAGTCGGAGGGAAGATTCGGGGGGATGTTAGTGATACAGCAGCAACGAGGTTATCTTGGTTGGGGTCGTGGAAGGGGATGTCGATATAGTCCTCCCGCCAAGTCAAGGACGCATGCGGGGAAGTCGCTCGCGAGATTGGTTGGGACTCGGGGACCAGCGAGCGCAGGCGGCCACGGGGAGCTTCAGGTCTGCGTGCCAGCAGTTTTCCGAGGATCGATCCATTCTCGCGGATTTTCTTGGTGAGCGCACGGGTATCGACGCCATAGATGGCGGGAACGCCATTTTCCTTGAGCCAGGTACCAAGAGAAGATTTTGCTAGGAAATGACTGTAGTCGTTCGAGTATGAACCGACAACTAGAGCGGCGATGTGGATGCGCGACGACTCGAACTCGGATGGTAGCTGATCAAGGGAAGAAGGGCGCTCGGGAACACCATAGTTGCCAATGAGAGGATAGGTAAGGATCAGAATCTGACCCTCGTAGGACGGGTCGGTAAGGGATTCGGTGTACCCAACCATGCCTACAGGCTTCCAGTTAACACTCGGTGAAAGCGATGAGGAAAGAATGCCCAACCGGTCTGAAAGACACATTCGCCAGCTACACTCTTGTTCTCTGCACCGAAGTTGATGCCTCGGTAAGCAGTACCATCAGAGAGTTCTAGAACGGCATCAAAGAGCGTGTGTCGACTTTGAATTGGAGCAAAACAGATAGGTTGTACTGGATTAGCGTTGGCTTTACTGAGAGAACGGGATATGGCGGGTCGATGAAGACTGTCGGACATGACTCAGGTGTATTATTCGAGGGTTGGTCGTCTTCTTTTCCGCTTCACCAGCACATGCAAGTTGATGAAGGGAAAAGAAGAGGAGAAAAAAAAAAGACATTACGATCGGCTAGATTTCTGACAGACAGTGTTGACAAATGTTTGCCAACTTATATCGGACATTAGATCTAGAAGCAGTTTATTATACAGTGGGAAAGCGGAAAACATATGGTCTCTTCCGCCCTAACAATGCCATCCCATCGGGATACTCTACCACACCATGGTTGGTCGTCATATGGTAGCAAAAGTTCACCAAAGCCAGACCGCGAGGTCAACGAAACGATGGCAGCGATAGAGCCGGGAGGACTCGTGAGCCATAGTCTGCGGCGTGTTCGATTGTGGAGGAAATGCACGACGAGTCCGACAATCCCGATAACGATCAGCATGCAGGAAAGAATATGGGTCGGAAGTGCTCTGCGAAGTACAATGAGACCGACGAGCTCGGAGATCGGAGATTTGGGCCTCACTCTACGAATAGATGTGGGATGTCAGACGTCAGTTGTGCAGGGATGGTTGTATTTTTCGATTGGAAATAATTAGCCTGGGCAACAACAGCGAGATGTAGGGTCTGCAAACAAATTAGAAAATTACGGATTTGCTTGTCCATATCGATGTTGCAATACAGTTTCGCCACGTCTGTGAGGGCGTTGGCCGATGTGAGATCCTCCCAGCGTTGTTATGAAAGCCCGACAGCCGTCGCGTCCGCGTCGTCTTGGAGCTGAGGCAGACTTTCCTCGATCTCGACACGCAGTCGACGGAGTTCCCGCGCGCCGTTCAGCATCGACCTCAGAGTCTGCTTGGGATGCCGCATAATGCATCATCTCAAGCGCCGCCTCGCCAGCTTCTGCACGCTGCTCGATACGCGTTGCCTTCGCCTTGCAATGTTTCATCCACGCCGGCCGTTGATGGGACGATATACCATTGACGGCGACGTGGAGGGACATCGTGTCCATGAACCGCGTCTGCGTGCCTCTGAGACTGTACTCTTCACGGATGCGTTGCCTGCCATAAGAGACGTTGTGTCCGACGACAACCCACACAGTCTCGGGGTCACCAAATGGGATCAGGTGCTGTACCTCCTCCGTCTCACCGAGAAGCCAGGGTGATATCCAGCAATACCACGTGTTTTTAGACGCGGCTCAGGCGAGGACTGGGTACGGATGGTAGGGTGGCATCGTCTCGACATCGAACACAAGCATCTGCTCTGGTCGACTGTCGTGTTCCGGGAATGGAACGTGCTCGCTGTAGCTCGAACTGTCCTGGAGGTGGTAGTACTTTGTCCATCCCTGCTGAACGTCGAAATAGTCGGGCCGAGGGGGCAACGCGTTGTGAGCGAGTTGTTTTGCGAGGGACAGCCAGGGTTGGGCAGTGTTGTCCGATACGGTAAAAGTGCTGGTCCATGTCGGGGCCTTGGAGTTGTGGGAGAGTGAACCCGGTGTCTCTGAGGACGGAACTTTGCTTGGGGTCGAGGCTGTGCATGTGAAGGTGGTCGCGTGCGATTGGAACATATAAGTGGGCTCGGGAGAGGGAAAAGCGGTATGTTTGAATATCTGCGCGTGAAACTTGTGGGATAGCATTTGGACGCCTAGCTCGTTCCGTTTGACTCCTGTACCGCAATCAGACACGAACAAAAATATGTCGGAAGGTCTCCATCAACCCATGCGCTTACAAAGCAGAACAAAGCACAGCAGTACACGGCATCTTTCGTTCATCTTCTCGGAAGCGCGCTTCCGATCGACCACTGCCCTCCTCGCTCTCGTTCCCGGACTCGGGGCGCCTTGCTCACTTGGCTTCCAGATCGCGTCCAACGAGGACTGATTTCCTGTGATGCAGCTATCGATCGAGTGACCCTAATAGCGCGATTCAAAAGCGATCCGCTTTCTTCGACGTCCATGTCCTCTTCGATCGGAGTAAGCACTTCCTTTGCTGTTTCTTTCCCTTCCTTCTGCCCCTTACTGCTCTGATCTCCTTGCTATCGCGCGGGCCGGGAATCGGCTCCAAGGTGGGACTGGGACTCGACTGAGCGTGATCGACCTCGAGTATTCCGATACGGTGCGTCCGACACTGCTGCCACCCCTCGTGTCCTCGCCTCCTTGGGCACAGACGGTCCTGGTTGCACAGAAGCACCGCGCGCGCTGCACGACGACACGCTCCTGAGACACGACCAACGTCCGCTGTGAACTCGGTGGGCTAGTCATTACCACCTGTGCGACGGGCACCTGAATCGGCACTTTCTCAACAAAGGGGGACGAGGGCACCAGCGTCTCTTGAGTAGACATAGGTAGACCATCTTGTTCAGGAACCGGTCTGGTTGGTGCCTGTGGGGAAAACCGCATCGGAAAGTCGAAACTATGAATACTCAATCCATTAGCGCATTGAACCTAGCACCATCATAATAAACAAATTAGACGCACTCCTCAGCATCGTCGACATTGGGTTGTGATCCATATTCACGATCTCCAAAAAGATCGCTATCTTCGATTTCCGGTGATTTTTCAGTATGTCTTCCTCACCCTTTGAATCTCCGTGAATGCGAGCTCGCTTCGCTGCCCGCCTCTCTCGGTCCCCCTGACGCTCTGCATGTCGTCTCTGTCTCTGTCTCTGCCTTTGCCTTTCTGCCTCTGTGTCATTTTCATCATTTCATCATCTTCCTCTTCCTCCTCCCCTTGTACTCGTCTCGCGTCGTGACCGGGGATCTTGCCCAAGATAATGCCCAGTGTCCTTTAGTGCCAGTAATGTCGATCGACCTATGCGTCCATCGCATCTGGACGCGTCTTGTAATGCTCCCGCCACGAACTCCACGTATGTCGCCTCACCCACTCCCAGGACGGGTCATCCGTTTGGCCCTGCAACAAGATTACCACGAAGTGGGATGTTATTGAATTGCACGACGTCGAGTCGATCGAGCCTCAGGGAGAAACACGACGTACCAACTTCTCAAGGTCCTTGTATGCCTTGTTCCCCATCCTGCCATCTCGCGTCGGAAAGAGCGTCGCGAGGTAATACGCGAGATGTTCTCGGTCTTCTTCTGTGAATGCAACGCGTCTAAAGCACAATTCACAGTCAAGGGAGAACAATTCCAGATAACAACAGTGCATGAATAAAAACACTCACGTCCTCACGCCCTTTCCGTCCGCTGCCCGGCGTCAAGCCATCCCCTTTTTCATAGGCCCAATGTGCCTATACTTGCCAGCGCGCAAGCATGCCTGCACAAACCCGCGCGGCTCGACATAGAGCGAGAGCCTATAGGCCTTCGCCGACGAGTAGTACATCTGCCGGAGGAACTCGATGTCCTGCTCTTCGTCAACGAGGACATTCGCCCGCCGCCCGTCCGAGACGATTTGGCCGCCATGGCGCTGTGTTAGGGTGAGGGGGTTAGCGGGACGGCAAGGGAGTAGACGACATAAATGCGGGAGAACTTACCTCAACGTCGCGCGTGATCTGACCCCGTCTCTGCATCACACTTTGATGAAAACAAAACTTGACCGGGCACTGTCTTTGACGAAAAGTGCGTAGTTGCCGTCGAAGACAACGAGCGTTCTGTTGGGCATGTTAGTCAAGAATGAGTTGAGGAGTTTGAACGTCAAGTCGGGCGGCGCCGAAGTTCGAAATTTCAAGCCAGTTTATTATACCACATGGAAAGGCGTGCGTATAGGGAATAAATACAGAATGTCCGGGAAAGCGAAAAACATAGTCGAAGCAAAGTACATGAAACCTCCTAGTATCTTGGATATCATTCATTCTTCAAGGTGTGTCGTCCAAAGTTTTGGGTGGCGTGTGCAGGGGATCGTCAACCAGATACGACGCGCCTCGGTATGGTCTCTTCCGCCCTAACAATGCCATCCCATCGGGATACTCTGCCGCACCATAGTTCTCTTCTGCGACGATCGCACCTGTGCGGCGATCTAAACGGAATGACAGGCCAGACAGACGATCCTCCATCCGTTCCTGGTCGTCGTATGGTAGCAAAAGTTCGCCAAAGCCAGACCGCGAGGTCAACGAAACGATGGCAGCGATAGAGCCGGGAGGACTCGTGAGCCATAGTCTGCGGCGTGTTCGATTGTGGAGGAAATGCACGGCGAGTCCGACAATCCCGATAACGATCAGCATACAGGAAAGAATATGGGTCGGAAGTGCTCTGTGAAGTACAGTGAGACCGACGAGCTCGGAGATCGGAGATTTAGGCCTCACTCTACGAATAGACGTGGGATGTCAGACGTCAGTTGTGCAGGGATGGTTGTATTTTTCGATTGGAAGTAATTAGCCTGGGCAGCAACAGCGAGATGTAGGGTCTGCAAACAGATCAGAAAAGGATATTACATCATGCATATGGGTATACTCGCATATATTGACTTGGTTGCGTTGAGGAAACCGTACTGATCTTGAAAAACAGATAACGGACCCCCAGGCTGCTGGGCCGCATAGCGAAAAATGGCATCAGGAATACCAAAATTTATAGCTCGGGCTCTTGAGGAAACGAAGAAATCGTTGCTCTGGCCAAACAGAACTCTGCGGGACTTCAAAGATCGTCTCCAGTAAATTGAACCCAGGGACACCTACCCATTGTACGGGTGTCCATCTTGAAGACTTCCAGTTACATTATTGCTTGCCGTTGGTTCCTGTATCGTACAGGGGCCTAGAGCACCGTTGTTGAGATCCATTGAAGTCCCAACGGTGAACGCGTTCAATGTCGGGTTACAATACACGCTCGCAACCTGGGGACTACTGGCATTGAGGTAGAACCAGAATACGACGGGTTGAAACGTAATGTTTAGAGTCGATGAAGCGCAACTGCTGGCATTGGTGACACTGTATTGTTCGGTTCCGTTACCAGGATTGAACACGTTGCTCGCAGTACATCCACCAGGGAATGTCGCCGATGCAACATAGCTTCCATTCGCGTTCACTACGTTGAGGGAAGAAGGTTGAACGCAGTTGACATTTGTCTGAGTAGCGGTGACGTTTACTGCGAGAGTACCATTGAGGTAGGAGTCGGGTGGAGCCTAGCGGAGACACGCTCGAGAAACGTTGATGAGGACGCACAAGACAGAACTTACCTGGAATTTTTCTGCAGTCCATATGTTGCGGACAAATGGTGGGTCTTCCAGGTTGTCGTAGACTACGAGAATGAGAAAACACCCTGTTCATCACCGAAGTACGTACCCGAAGCGAGGACAAACTAGCATGGTTTAACTCGAGATATTTCGTTTAGGAAGCGAATCACTTACTCCTGCGGAGGCAAAGAAAGCATTCAAGTCACCTATGGTAGGCGAAAGGCCAATAGTATTCGTGACGAAGGCGGAGGTATCTATGGAACACGTAAACACGATGACTGTGCATAGCCTATAGAAACGAACCAGTTGTATGAGGGACTTGTCGTACTTGCAACAGTGAACCGGCCAGAGGTTGCAACAGCACGGCAGCAAGTGCTATGAGCGTAGAAACGATTATCAACAAATGCTTGTGCGTCAGCGAATGATAGAGAACGGCCAATCGGCTGTGAAAACATGTCAGCGGGTTAGAAGATTGGTGAAGGGTGAGAATCGTACTTCAGGGCAATCTAATTTTCTGATTTAGCACACATTTCACGATGAAAATGAAAAACTTACGTAGTCCAGGAGGATACTGCGTGAGGCAGGTGCACTTCCCTCTGACAGCGTCACGTATGGCTATCAATGGCTGTAGGACCGTCACAATCATTTGATACGTTGAAGGGCGTACCTGGTACCATCGGAGCATCCAATCCGACGTTTCCCAAAATAACACAAGAGGGACGATAAGGAGGGTAGGGAAAAACGACTACGATCATGATTATAAAGCATTGGGATCAGCCATTCTATATGTGCTCACCGTCAAAAACTGAGTGGAGACAAAGCTAAAAACGTTTTTAGCGGGGACAGCGAAACCTGTGTCCGTTGCATGATTGTGGTATGTGAATTACAGTTGATGTACATACCGTTCTGCCTGTCTGATACGTATAGTACAACCTCCAACACTATCCCAAGGAGTATAGTGACCACGGAGACCACGGCGACGAACCAAAAGGTGAGTATGAAAGGTTCCTATGGTGCGTCAGCAAAAAAGCGAGTCATAGCCTTGAAGCAGCGCACATATCGCGGTGGTCTCTCGTGGGTTGCTGGAGTGGGTATGTGCTGGACAGTAGTTTGAAATCTGGGTGAAACAGGAGGACTGCCGACCCTTGTCGCATCCGAGCGGTCATTATCTGCGCTAAAGCCCATGGTTCTCGAAGGGAAGGATCTAGGTGAAAGGCAGGCTGGTGTTGTCACAGCCTCTCCAAGAATTGATGAGTCGGTTGACGTGATCAGTGCCTCGTGGACACTGGCCCCACGCACACCGCAAGGCTGAGCTAGTATTAAATGCAGACGACTCGATACGACATGCGTGTCAACAACACATCGACTTTTTTATGTACATCCATCGATGTCGTAAGTAAGTAAATGCCGGGAATAATTGGTGGGAATAAATCACAGCCACCTAATTCGTCGCCGCTTGAAAAATAAGCGTACAACCCTTGACCCGGCTGGCACGTTCTCGTTTTTGACCAACACCATCCATTCTTCGTGTACCAACACCATCCTTGTCTTCTTTCATCATCGATGTACGTGTCTTTTCTTCTCCTCGTCGCGTATAAGTCGTGTATTGTGCACGCAGCGTGCACGACGCTTTTCTCTCCTCGCGTTCGGTGTCGAAACATCGAACCGTTTTGCAGAGTTCAATCCAATCTGATCGCTCTCTTTTTAGCATGCGTGAAATCGTCCACATTCAGACCGGCCAGGTGAGCTTACAGTATTTAATCGCCATGCCATGTCACTTAACACGTGTTTTCGATCACAGTGCGGTAACCAGATCGGTGAGCATTCAACTCTTTGTCGTTGCCGTGGCCTTCAGTCTTACGTTGGTCGAATAGGTGCTAAATTCTGGGAAGTGGTCTCCGAAGAGCATGGTATTGAGCGGGATGGTCTCTACAAGGGAACCAATGACATGCAACTTGAGCGTATCTCGGTCTACTACAATGAGATCGGCTCAAACAAATACGTCCCTCGTGCTGTCTTGGTCGACCTTGAGCCTGGTACCATGGACTCCGTCCGATCGGGCCCCCTAGCTGGTCTGTTCCGCCCTGACAACTTCATCTTTGGACAAAGTGGGGCTGGTAACAACTGGGCGAAAGGACGTAAGTAATTCATGCCTTGCGACGTCTGTCTGCCGCTAATGCCCGCACCTCAGACTACACCGAGGGAGCGGAGCTGGTCGACTCCGTTTTGGATGTCGTGCGAAAGGAGGCCGAGGGTACTGACTGCCTTCAAGGTGGGTATTTTTCGAATCCTACTAAAGTCGTGATATAAAAAATGGGACATAGGTTTCCAAATCACGCACTCACTTGGTGGTGGCACTGGTGCCGGTATGGGAACTCTTCTTATGTCTAAGATTCGCGAGGAGTACCCGGATCGGATGATGTGTACGTATTCGGTGGTTCCAAGCCCCGCCGTCTCGGATACCGTCGTTGAGGTGCGTTTCGTGCATTTCTTATTACTCTTCGTTTTCGTTGACTATTTTTAGCCCTACAATGCTACCCTCTCGGTACACCAACTTGTCGAGAACTCTGATGAGACTTTCTGTATCGATAATGAGGCTCTCTACGACATCTGTTTCAGGACGCTCAAACTTTCTACTCCCACTTACGGAGACCTCAACCACCTGGTCTCTTTTGTTATGTCTGGCATTACCACTTGCTTGCGATTCCCCGGTCAATTGAACTCTGATCTCCGCAAGCTCGCTGTCAACATGGGTAGGTTACGCAACCCAGTCTGCCTTTACATCGACTAACGCATAGTGAAGTTCCCTTCCCTCGTCTCCACTTCTTCATGACCGGCTTTGCTCCCTTGACCGCCCGCGGTAGCCAACAATACCGTGCTGTCACTGTTCCTGAGCTGACGCAACAAATGTTTGACGCCAAGAACATGATGGCCGCCTCGGACCCCCGTCACGGTCGCTATCTCACTGTCAGTTTGTTGATATTTTCTATGTTCTTAGCTAATCGTTCTCCTGACAGGTCGCTGCTGTGTTCCGTGGCAAGGTTTCTATGAAGGAAGTAGAAGAACAGATGCAAAACGTTCAGAACAAGAACTCTGCTTACTTCGTCGAGTGGATCCCCAACAATGTGCTGTCGGCACAGTGTGACATCCCTCCTCGTGGTGTCAAGATGGCGGTTACGTTCTTGGGCAACTCGACTGCTATCCAAGAACTCTTCAAGCGTGTCAGCGACCACTTCACTGCCATGTTCAAACGCAAGGCCTTCTTGCACTGGTACACACAAGAGGGTATGGATGAGATGGAGGTTTGTATTCTTGCTATGTTGGCGGCGTCGTTATATGCTCAATGCGGTTTATAGTTCACCGAAGCCGAGTCCAACATGCAAGATCTTATTGCTGAATACCAGCAGTATCAGGACGCAACGTAAGTGTGGTGAATCAACACCTGTGGAGGTGACTGCTAACATTTTTATCTATTGTCAGTGTTGAGGAAGAGGGTGAATACGAGGAGGAGGTCCAACCGGAGGATGATGTGTAGACGTTAAAACTGTCACGCGACTCACGACTGCTCTCTGCCCGTTTCCTTGTTCTTTTTACGACGAAAACTTAGGTACTCGGATATTGGTGTCTCCTTTTTGTGTTTGATCCCTTTGTTTTTAATTTCACGCCATCGTTACCCTAGTCTGCACACAAGGTGTATCTTTTTCCTATTATTTCACTCTGTCATCGGAGGTGGATCACGAAAAATACATCCCATGGGTGTTATGTTATGTGTTATGACACTGCTTGCCCGAAACAAGGACAAACAAATTTAGTTATGTAAAACTATTTGAACTTACGACTCTTGCCCATGGTGCAAGTTGAGACATTACCTTTTACCAATCACTCGAATAATTCATTATCCTCATGCCAAAATCATTGTTTTCGCGGCACCAATGTGTACAGGCGCAGCAACTTTTCATTGCAACTCCTGAAGTGGCTTTTTGGTGCAAGATGGATCGTCTATTCCAGGCGACCTTCCTTTTGTCGGCGCGGGTTGCTTTCTGTGCATTCCAGGCGCTAGGCGTAGACAAGAAAGTCAGGGATGTACATACATATGCCTCTTTTTCTTGCATAGATTGTTTTCTTCTTCTTAGACATTGGAAATTCGAATCCTGTAATTGTGCGAGTTTTGACAAGATACATCTATTCATGATTTTGCAAGCAAAGGCACGACGGCCACGTTTTTCTACTGTGCAGACCAAGAGGATACAAAAAGGAGTTCGAGAAGAGTTATAACGCGCTACATCGTAATTTCCGTAGCTCGCCTTCTGGCCACAATACTACAATAAGTTCGGCAGTCATGATATTTCGGCACTTTCGTAGAATACACAATTGTACATACATTTTTCATCATTCAGACAGCTACATTAGATCTAATATGTATTCTGAAGGTTTGCGAGCTCGAATGGGTTCAATCGAAGCAGAAATGAGGAAGATGTAAAATCACCAGCAGTCACGTCACTCGGTTGTGCCTTTTTGACGGTGTGACTATCCGTGACCATCCGTGACATTTTTGTGACTGCCGAAATGTCATGACCGCCGAAGTTACTAGACTCGATACCACGTGTATAACTTTACCTTCTTACCTTCTTGTTTCCAGTGCCCCTCGCCCACACAGACATCCCAGGGATTTCTCCAGGTTTAACATTTGATGCGACAAGATGACAAGAAAAGGTTCTTACGTCTTCTGCGGAAGAGCACTGAAATGACATTCCTGTCAGCCAAAAAGCAGTTGTCTCGTGGCGCCAAGTATAAGAAAGCCCAGGATAGGAGGGAATCGGGGGGTTGACTGCTTCAGTCGACGATATGCTTTCACGAACAGAGTCCGCATTTGCCAAATTTCAGCATGGGGGCAGGACAGACTACATTAGCGAAGCAGTCATCATTGATCGCCAAGCACTGGATCGTTGCCCACCGGGTCACCACATGCGATGGAGGTCGCTGACTCTGCTTGCTATTCATCTCGGGGATCGTTACAAACATCTGGGGGCGATAGGGGACATCGAGGAAGCCACTGTCTGTTCCAGAGAAGCACTAGAACTTTGCCCAGAAGGGCACCTGGATCGTTCAGCGTCGTTGGACAATGTCGCAAACCGTCTCTGTGATCGGTACAACTGGCTTGGAGATATGACGGACCTCAATGAGGCCATCATCCTCGGCAGACAAGCCCTCGACCTTCGCTCATCAGGGCATCCTGATCGTTCAGCATCATTGAACAATGTCGCACACTATCTCTTCGCTCGTTACAAGCGGTTTGGAGACATGACGGACCTCAATGAGGCCATCTTCCTCGGAAGACAAGCCCTTGAACTTCGCCTGCCAGGACACCCGGATCGATCATCATCGCTGAACAATATTGCAATGTATCTCGCCGATCGTTACAAGCGGCTTGGAGATATGACGGACCTCAATGAGGCTGTCATCCTCGCCAGACAGGCCCTCGACCTTTGCCCGTTAGGGCACCTGGATCGTTCAGTATCGTTGAGCAATGTTGCAAACCGTCTCTCCAATCGTTACAGGCAGCTTGGAGATATGACGGACCTCAATGAGGCCATCATCCTCGGAAGACAAGCCCTCGACCTTCGCCCGTCAGGGCACCCGCTTCGCTCATCATCGTTGAACAGTATCGCAATCTATCTGTGCAATCGTTACATGTGGCTTGGAGATATGGCAGACCTCAATGAGGCCATCATCCTCGACAGACAAGCCCTGGACCTTCGCCCGTCAGGGCACCCGCTTCGTTCAACGTCGCTGAACAATGTTGCAATGTATCTTTCCCATCGTTACAACCGGCTTGGAGATATGACGGACCTTAATGAAGCCATCATCCTCGACAGACAAGCCCTCGACCTTTGCCATTCAGGGCACCCGGAGCGTTCAATGTCGCTGAACAATCTCGCAAACCGTCTTTCCGATCGTTACAGGCGGCTTGGAGATATGACGGACCTCAATGAGGCCATCATCCTTGGGAGACAAGCCCTGGACCTTCGCTCGTCAGGGCACCCGCTTCTTTCATCCTCGTTGAACAATGTCGCAAACTATCTCTCCGATCGTTACAACCAGCTTGGAGATATGACGGATCTCAATGAGGCCATCACCCTCGGCAAACAAGCCCTCGACCTTCGCCCGTCAGGGCATCCTGATCGTTCAATGTCGTTGAACAATGTCGCAAACCGTCTTTCCGATCGTTACAGGCGGCTTGGAGATATGACGGACCTCAATGAGGCCATCATCCTTGGGAGACAAGCCCTCGACCTTCGCCCGTCAGGGCATCCGCTTCTTTCATCCTCGTTGAACAATGTCGCAAACTATCTCTCCGATCGTTACAACCAGCTTGGAGATATGACGGACCTCAATGAGGCCATCACCCTCGGCAAACAAGCCCTCGACCTTCGCCCGTCAGGGCATCCTGATCGTTCAATGTCGTTGAACAATGTCGCAATCTATCTCTGCATTCGTTACAACCAGCTTGCAGAAATGACGGATCTCAATGAGGCCATCATTCTCGCCAGACAAGCTCTCAACCTTTGCCCGTTAGGGCATCCAAGTCGTCCAATGTCGTTGAACAATGTCGTACTCTATCTCTCTGATCGTTACAAGCAGCTTGGGGAAATAGCAGACCTCAACGAGGCCATCATTCTAGGCTACCAAGCCCTTGACATTTGCCCTTCCGGTCAGCCCGAAAGATCGCGATCATTGTATCTGCTTGCGGGTTGTCTGCGTGTTCGGTTCAGCCAATTCAGGGAGTTGGAGGACAGAGAGCATCTTTTGAGTCTCTACACCGAGTTGTCAAGTATCTTGCAAACAGTCTCACCGATCGATCTCTCTGCAGCCAAGGAATGGATCACCGTAGCTGAGAGTTTCCGCCATCCCACAATACTTCTCGCATACGAAACATCTCTTCGAATACTCCTTCAGCACTTGACCATTTTGCCATCCCTACCCAATCATTTGCAGATTTTCAAGGACCGTGCTTCATCCCTAGCAATTGATGCATTTTCCGCTTGTCTCCGCAACCAGTATTCAAACAGAGCTGTCGAGCTATTGGAGCAAGGTCGCAGTGTATTTTTGAACCAAGTTGCTCGTCTCCGTTCCTCTCTTGAAGATGTCGTCGCG
>JBBPPG010000358.1:0-27187 GCA_038091855.1 Leccinellum luteum | reverse complement strand
GAGTCCAACCAGTGACTAGGTCGCAACCTCCGGCTCGCCACAATCTTCAAGAGACTAAGTAAATGCCCTGCAACTCGATTTGAAGCCGGTCGCTCCGCAACAGTCGCTCAACACGCCGTTCTTACCAGTGTGCCTCCGGACGTACCCTCCCAACATGTCCTTGTGCCCAGTGAAACGCCAGGCACGCTTTCCAATCCCGAACAGTCACATGCTAGTCGGCTTCGTGCAGTAGGACGAGTAAGCCGTGAAGAAGGGGAGAAGGACGTGTACTGTCTTCATCATGGGAACATCTTCGTTGCGCATCTCGTCCGACGATTGAAAACTAATAATTTGATCAGGGAATTACAGTTTCCGTGCAAAATCCCGGGAACAAAGAGTCTTGTTGTCTCCAGGAGATGTGTCTCGTGTTCCAAAACCATGTCATCCATCCCTGAGACGGTGAGTGCATCCCTGTCTCTTACGCATATGTGGTTATGCTTCTGACCGGCTCATAGCGCGACGCGTATTTGCTATCGGAACTCCTGCCAATGACAAAGCATGTCTGTTCGGTCATCTGAAGAATGGCGTGTACGGGCGACGGTCTCCAACATCGCCCGGATGTTCATGAAAACTGACCACAGGGACTTATCTCCATCAACCATTAGGAATGGCAGGTACGTTTGCTGATCGTTGTTTGACATGTGTAGTGTCATCTCAGAAGTCGTTACAGTCCCCAGTATACATTTTTTTGTCCTTTCTGTTTGCGCCTCTGCTGGCTGAGCGCTGACTAGTCGCACCTTGGAACTTGCGATTCAAGATTCCCCAAGTTGGCGGTGATGCACAACTTGGCTGTTCATTCCCCAAGAACGGGAAGAGGGTAAACATCCAGGATATGACTGGTCGATTGACACCCTCCGAGTCAAACCAGACTGGGACGCAGTAGACCAAGACGGTGACACCAATGACCCCGCCGAGTATTACCTCTCTGACCATGCACTCGAAGATCTCTACCGCAAGAACCATATCATGGAGGACGCATGTTTGGTCATGACTATCCATAAAGCGATCCGACACAAATTGCTTTTGTTTTAAGACGCTATCACTGAGTAGCCAGACTCGGATAGCCTTTGCGAGGACCATGGATCCAAAACCGCACAACTTAACAAGTGAATGAAAGCATACCTTGACAGGTTTTTACCCCGGTATGTATTTCTAACCATCCCTGGATCGTACCAGAGTTGCGTTGACAGTACAGCGCACATGCACCGAATGCGAGTAGGGAAACTGACCTATCCTAGATAATAGAGTTGCGGGTAGTTCGCGAGGGAAATGATCCATCGAATCCCTCATCAGAATACATCTTGGTTCGGTCGCAGTCTCCTAGTTCTACGACCTTCTGGAAGGTCGAGTTTGCCTACCAGGCATCTATATCGCGTTTGATTTCGAAAATTGACGAGTCGGATCTGCAGAACTTGTTTGATCATTGTGGTACTGTAGAAGGGACCCGGACACAGGATGCTCGTGGAATGAATGGTCACGATGCGGTTTGACTCACCGGGGTGAATACAACTGTCCAGACTGCGTGTCTTAAAATGCCTACTCGAGAGGATCAATTCGAGATATATGATTCTGTCGACATAACGTATTACGTTCTAGCAAGCTTTGCGAATCCAACTCGTGGTGGGTCACTGCCGAAATCAAACACGGTATAGAACAGTTGGAGGAAGAGGGTCCCGATCGTCCAGAAATCTGGTCGGATTCACCGCTCAGCCTGTAGTAGCAGAAGAGGAAATGCTGAATGGGAGAATCTCACGATCATCTTTATTCAAAGTCATAATTCCGCTGAAACAATCGCGCGAGCCAGGCGCAACCCTTCCCTGTGCAAGGATGTTCGCAGGGATCAAAAATGATTTTCCACCAATGGTAAAAGTCACCGAGGGAAATGAACTGCATGGGACTACTGGGAGTCAATCAAAGGCACGAAGTTCGATCGAAACTCACAGGTGTAGTAACCATCCTCGAAGGCCTTACCACCATACGCCTGGTGCAGCGCCAAAGCTCGTGACAAATCACCAGTAATGAGGTTGGAACCAGTGTCGATGATGGCCGGTACATCTGTCAGAACTATCTTGTTATTAACTTTAATGTTATCTATATTCAGCTCCCAGAAAAACTGAAAGGGCAATCTAAGTATGCATCGATTAGCGCCTGGAATTTACGCTCACCTGTCTTGTTACAGGGGTAAAGGCGAGGGTGCTTTCAATGTAAAGCGCCTTGTTCATTCCACCGACGTATAGCTCGCCTCCAGAAGCAGCGAGCTTGAGTGAAAACATTGCTTGAGGTAGTTTTCCTTCACTGAACAGTGTGTGAAACAAGGGGACTGAATACACCGAGCGAGACGGGAAACCTAATCCCACTACACCATCTGGAGCAAACCGAGGTGCTGCCAAATTTGGAGAGTATGTTGTTGCGGCACCGATGGTCTGAATGTCTGCCTATTATTTATCTATCAGAAGTAATTGTATTCGCAAACAGTAAAAACATACGGTGAAACCAGCAATGGTCACATTGTCCGTGAATTGTTGACCGTTGACGATCGAACCATCCGCAAATTTCAGCCAAAAAATTTTATTGAGGGCCAAGTTGGTGGTTTGAGATGATGCAGGATCCCAAAGGTTAGAGTGACTTTTGCAGCTCTCATCACCAGTTGACGCTGGAACAAAGAGGTCGCTGGGTCGAAAAAGATGAGAGTGGATGGTACTGACAGACAATACGTACCCAAAACCAGTGTCAAACTGGACTAAAGTGGCGAATAGTGAGCGGGTGTCACGAACGTACAAAAAAACTTACCAGTGAAGGATTTGGGAGGAGTGCCGATCGAAATTGTCCCATACCACATCATATAGTTGTATTTTGTCAAATCAACCCCAGCTCCACGACTCTGTTGGGACCTGTCCCATTTCATGGCAAAAGATTGCGGTATCACTGTGTTCCCTTCAAAACTTTTCATGCCACGGATTATCCTGCTGAAAATGTGTAAGCAAAAACGATCCCTCAGGACATTACAGGAAGATATACGCGTTACGTGATGCATCATGAAATGCGAGCGCGTCGGTATTAGAGTGTTTTGTGAGTGGTATGGCCATGGCACTGCTTTCTCCACTGGGATCAGGTGTTGGGGCGGCCAAAACAGCCATTGTGACCACAATGGTTGTGATCACCTTGAAGAGCATTGAGTAGCAAAGGTGGAGGAGCACAAAAGCACCAAGTACGTGCACCTGACTTAAATGTAATGTTGTGATAAAGATCAAACTGATGAAGTTTCAATTCTGTTCGGATCACCGAAACAGGTAAAGTAGTGCTTACACAGTTTCATCCCACCCTTAGCAATGTGACAGACCTAGGTCATCGCCTTCCTTGTGGGTTTCATCATTTGTGACCGCAAGATTGAATTCTCGAAGATTCGGAAAAAGTGGCTCGGTCTGTGATGCCCGACAAAAGTGTACAATGGTATCTCGAGTTGTATCACCCACGTACAGGACCAGCTGAAGACATCGGATACGGCGTGTATACGCTTGCAGTGTACACACCTCTGCCGGCTCCAGGTCTCTCTCCAGCATGTGCATCTGAGTTAGCATCGGAACTAGCCATCGCACCCAATGAAAAGGTTTATCTCATGTATTTACCAGCCTCCGGTCTTTCACATGACATACACCAGGAAGACACCATGCTGACGGTGTCAGATAAAAGAGCTCCATCCAGAGGAAATCTAGTGCTGGATCTCTGAAGGCCCGGCATGTTCTAGCCAATGTGACAAAATTTGCATGACGATGATCCATCTGTTTCAGATACATTATAATCCCTTGAACAACCCCCTTTTCAGGATTATCTAGGATTATCTTTTCTTCACCATTTCCCTGATGCAATTCCGACGACCACTACGTAAGCCTGCTTCAGTCCAACTAACTAGGTCATAACTTCCGGTTCATCATGATCCTCAATAGACTTAATACCCTTGATATCGATTTGAAGTTGGTCGCTCTGCAACAGTCGTTGAACACTTGCTAACGCGTCTTGCGCGCGGGGAAACGCCAGGCATGCTTCCAATCCACAACAGTTACGTGGTTGGCGTCGCAGATGAGGCCCCGACGTGAATAAGGGGGAGAAGGGCGTGTACTGTCTTCCTCGAGGGAAACATCTTCGGTGCGCATCCCTTCCGGCAATCCAAGAACAACAATTTTATTGTGGATTCACAGCGTGCCTGAAAAATCCGAGGGATGGAGAATCGTGTTACTTCCAGGGGATGTATCTTGTGTTCCAAAACCCTGTCATTCGTCCTGCAAACAGTGGGTGCATACCATCTCTTGTACACGTGCAATTTTGCTTCTGACCGGCTCACAGTGCAATATATATTTGCCATCGGGCCTCCTCCCAAATGGCATCGTGGTACGGGCGATGGTCTCCAACATCGAAGACAACTAACTTGTTTCCACAATGAAGCACTAGCATGACCAAAATTTTGCGTTGATCCAAAATAAGGTACAGACGGTACCACAACTCAGCGCCCCTTGACCACCGTGCACTCCGCCTCGCACCGGAAGCAAATTTCGCGATACAGACCATCAAGAGTGTTCGGTTGAATCCGGCCTGTAAGTTTATTTATAACCTATTGTGACGATCCGAACGTACTTCAAGCTTCATCAGTTTGATCCTTATTACCCGGTTAGTTCCTAGACGTGAGGCATCCCAATATCTAGTACTAACTCAAGAACACGTACTTGATAGTATTTCTCCTCCACATCTGCTACCAAATGCTCTTCAAGGTGATCACAACCATTGTGGCCACAGTAGCTGTTTTGGCCGCCCCAGCACCTGATCCTAGAGGGGAAAGTAATGTCATGGCCATACCACTCATGAAACACTCTAATACCGACGCGCTCGGATTCCATGTTGCGTCACGTAATGCGTATATCGTCCTGTAATGTCCTCAGCCATCGTTTTTGCTCACACGGTTTTAGCAAGATCATCCATGGCATTGATAGTTCTGCAAGGAAAACGGGAGCGCCGCATCCTTCTGCTGTGAAACGGGATGGATTCCCACAGAGTAGTGGAGCAGGCCTTGATTTGACTAACTACAAGCATGATATGTGGTATGGGACCATTTCGATCGGCACTCCTCCCAAATCCTTCACTGGTAAGTTTTTCCGTGCATTGGTAACACCCACTCACTCTAGTCGCCACCTTAGTCCACTTCGACACTGGTTCTACGTAAGTGTTTTACGTCGGTAGTAGTATCCACTCTCGTCTTATTCGACCCAGCGACCTCTTTGTTCCAGCGTCAGCTGGTGATGAGAATTGCAGAAGCCACACTAACCTCTGGGATCCCGCGTCGTCCCAAACTGCCCACTTTTCCCCCAATGGTGATTTTGAGATCAAATTTGCGGATGGTTCAAATGTCGGTGGTAGACAATACACGGACACTGTAACCATTGCCGGTTTCACCGTACGTTTTTATTGTTTGCGAACGTGATCATTTCTGACCAATGAATAGGCAGACATCCAGACCATCGGTGCCGCAACGAAATATTCTCCAGCTTTCGCAGCACCTGAGTATCTTCCAGATGGTGTAGTGGGATTAGGTTTCCCGTCTCGCTCGGAGTATCCAGCTAGCCCCTTGTTTTCCACGCTCTTTAGCGAAGGAAAACTGCCTCAAGCAATGTTTTCACTCAAGCTAACCGCTTCTGGAGGCGAGCTGTACGTCGGTGGAATGAACAAGGCGCTTTACATTGAAAGCACCCTCGCCTTTACCCCTGTAATAGGACAGGTGAGCGTAAACGCCAGGCGCTAATGGATGCATACTTAGATTGCACTTTCAGTTTTACTGGGATGTGAAGATAGATAACATTAAAGTTAACGACGAGATAGTTCTGGCAGATATACCCGCCACCATTGACACTGGTTCCAACTTCATTTTTGGTGATTCGTCGCAAGTTTTGGCCCTGCACCAGACGTATGGTGGTAAGGCCTTCAAGAGTGGTTACTACACCTGTGAGTTTCCATCGAATTTGGTACTATTTTGACTGACTCCCTGTAGTCCCATGCAGTTCTTTTCCCTCTGTGACTTTTACAATTGGTGGAAAACCGTTTTTGATCCCTGCGAGCGTCCTCGACCAGGGGCGGGTTAAGTCTGGTTCGCGTGATTGTTTCAGCGGAATTATGACTGTGGACGAGGATGGTGAGATTCTCTTATTCAACATTTCTTCTTCCGTTTTCAAATCCCTATGAACCTGGCCAGATTCCTGGACGCTCGGCACCCTCTTCCTCCAGCGATTCTATACCGTGTTTGATTTCACCAGCGAGCCACCACGAGTTGGATTCGCAAAGCTTGCTAGAACGTGATATGACATGTTGACAGAATCATACTTCTCGAATAGCTCCTCTCGAGCAGGCATTTTAAGACCCGCTGTCTGGACGGTTGTATTCTCCGGGTGAGTCGAAGTGACAATTTATTGCACACGTATCATGTCACGGTGCCCCTTGTACAGTACTTGCATCTACAATGATCGAACGAGTTTTGCAGATCCGACTGGTGAATTTTCGAAATCGAACGTTCCAAAAGGTCGGAACAAGGAGACCGCGTCCGAACTATTCGGACTCGGATGTTCCAACTTTCTCGCTTACGTTGTTGGCCAGTATGACCGATTCGAATTGGAGGCTTGAGGTGCTTTCAATTGTCAGCTTTACCTGAAGACAACGGTGATGGTCAACCGAGCTCGCTGGAACAATGTGAGAAAAGCTGTTGGGGAGATCTTGAAACGCCCAGTAGAGGATGCTGGAAATTAGCTCAGTTTTATATCTTGCGATCGTGTCAGTGGCATACGTAGAAACTTTCTCCTGATTTTTCTGTGTAACTATAGCATATCCTGAGCTACGATAGTAATAATTACAATCTGTATCTTACTTTGTGACGACACAATAGTCATTCGTTTATCCCTTCCGCGGTTTAACATAGGTGCTCACTACTATCTGGGGATTGAGTGTGAAATTCAGAAGATCACGTCGTCGCTGTTGGTGGGATCTCAGTCGAAACGAGGTGCGGGAAAGGTGATTAAGTAGCTCATGCTTCGATGATGGAGTCAGCTAGATCCATGAAAAAATACCGCCTGGAAGACAGGGCAACTCGAGGATGGCAATCGAAGTTTGTGTTTCAATTTGATGATGAGGAAGAACATCGTAACTGCGCGTGTCAAGAACGATGCAAAAGTTGATCATGCAGCAACAGACATTCAATGCCGTAGAATATGTATTAGTAAGACTGCCATGAACGGTTGGGCCTTTCGAGGGAACCTGCAACCTCATAACGGCAGAGAGGCAGAGAATATACGAATCTGTATTTGCACATATCTGTTCCTCTTGGAAAGAAAAAACCTCTCACCGTATGCGATCATCAGGCGCCATACTTATTCATCGGACTCTGCGCCGCATCAAAACTTTCTCTGCAACATCTGGCAGCAACCGTAGCATGGTGCCTGGATTTTCTGTCTACCAGACTCATCCAGCTTGAAGTTACACCATCTCCATCACTTCTTGAAACCCATCTTATGACATGGACGGCTAGATCATCTCGAGATGGATGTCTGTTAGATTTCCCAGTTAACATTCCCATTGGACACCGTGACTGTGCTTGCCAGGGCCGCAGCTCCCACTTGACGAGGCAATCCTGGCCTAGTGACGACCGTCCATCAGTAGCAATAACACAATTTTCCAACACCACGCCGTACACGCGAAATTTTGAGTATACATACTTCGTACACACACCGATTCAAACCTATGTGAGGGTTGTGGCGCAGATTGATATCGGCCGAGGGTTCGTTATACTATAAGGAAAACAAACATAAAAGCGCTCGCATACCCTTTCATATCCTGAGTCATCCGTCACTATGCATGCGGTGCATGCGTCCCTTTCGCTAGAAAGACTCGACTCGTGGCCGATAGGACCCCTTGGAGCGCTCGAGCATGATTTCATCCACTATCTTGTTCACTTCATTCCACCGCTCCTGATGGACATCCCAGTCCGAGCGAAGTCTTCGTACAACATTGGAATCCCAGGCGGAAAAGCAAAATATGCCGTCGGACGGCATACAACCCGCAAAGAACGCCGCCAAAGCAGGGACAGACTCTGCTTCGATGGTCGAGTCAGCGAGTTGTGCTGCCCAAAAAAGCCCGGATTGTAGAGGAGTCACGGGGCCGCTACCGGTCAAAGTTTGGGATTCGTGCGTGTCGAGAACGATAGAAAAGGATCGCAACAACGGGCATCGTCGGAGAACCTCCACTAAGCAAGCCGGCGTGATTCCAGCGGAACGCCATCCAAGCTCTTCGTTGATGTGCAGGCACTCGATCTGCGGACAATCCGACGCTAGTAGCAGCAGATCGACATCCTTCAAGTCCACGATCCAATCGAGCTCGATACGCATCTGAGTAAGATTGAATGCCGCGAAAGGAAGGATATCATCAAGGACAAGTGTGATAGTCGCTGCACGCCAATGACTCCAAGACGCAGCGCCGTCCAAGTTGATATTCGTGACAAGTTCGTGATTGCAGGCTGTCTGGAGAGCCATTGCGAATGACTTGATCATGGCCCTCGAGGGAGACGGGTCAACGTAATACACGGATATGGTTGCAAGTGATGGGAGTCGTACATGGGTAAAGAAATTGGAATCGGGGACCATCGATGTGATATTCAAAGTCATGGACGTCAGTGCAGGAAACGTGAATATGTGGTCGAATTTGTCGATTTGGGAAATCAATGGAACACCCAGCGTAAACGAAAGTGCGGCCAAAGAAGGTGTGCGGGAAAGATGGAAAAACGTGTCGATGTCCATGCTCATGTCGGGGCAGTCCATGGATTGAAGGTGTGTCCACTGGCGAATGTGCTGATTCATAATATCACTAAATGCAGTTGAAGGCCATCCTTCATGAAAACGTATAGACATCTTCTGTATAGCAAGAGAGCTTGACGAAAGCAAACGCATGAACTCCTCGCAAGATGAAGGTGCTGACGTCGAAAAAGAGAGGGTGAGATCCGTTAAATTTGGGACAGCTACGTGGCGTAAGAGAGGGACGGCATGGTTCATGACAGCAAGGTGTAATAGCCATAGTTTCGGGAAGAGCGGCTCGTTCTGTGATGTGCGACAAAGATACCTAAGAGTATCCGGATCGAGATGGGCTCGACGGTCTTCAGACTCCGAGATGATCAAAACACGGACGCGGCGTGCATATGCTTTTACAGTTTTGATCTCTGCCGCTTCCAGGTCCCTTTCAAGCGCGTATCTCTGTGTGGAACTCAGAGCCAGTCACTGTATCCAATGAAAGCGACTATCTCACGCGTTTACCATTTCGCAGATCTTTTACACGACACGCGCTAGGAAGACACCGCACTAGCTGTGACAGATCGTGTAGGTTCATCCAGAGCACGTCTAGAGCTGGTTCTTTGAAGGTTCGACATGTCCCAGCCAATGAGACAAGGTCTGCTAGAGGGCGGTCGCCACGCAAGAATTTGAAACGTTGCTGATAACGATAAGCAAAGATAATACGTAGAATCTCTTCCAGGAATAGTGCTGGATGCATGACGAACGTTTGGAGAAAAAAGAAGTTTGATTCTGAATCTTTGAAATGAATACAGCGATTCACGTAATAGCCTACATCGTGCTCAATCGCTACTAAACTTGTAACGAGGCGGAGCGCTTAGTCATCAAAGGTCAGTAGGTGCCCATGGTACCGGAACCAAGCCAGGCGCACCCAACACCATCACTCCATCGCATGAACTAGTTGCCGTCTCCGGAACCGCCGCGCAGCCTCCGGACACAGCTGTCACATAAACCTAACCCAGCAACCGTTTTGATGATCCGAACGTAATTGAAACTTCATCAGTTTGATCCTCCCGGTTAGTTCTTCGACAGGATGGGCCATCCCCATATCTCAGACGCACGTAACTTCTACTCCTCCACCTTTGCTACCCAATGCTCCTCAAGATGTCCACAGCCATTGCGGTCGCAGTGGCCGTTTTGGCCGCACCAACACCCGATCCTACTAGTGCGGAATGTGATGCCATGGCCATACCACTGACGAAACACTCTAATACCGACGCGCTCGCGTTTCTCGCTGCATCAAGTAACACGTATATCATCCTGTAATGTCCTTAGGTTTTGTTTTTGCTTACACGTTTTAGCAGGATCATCCGTGACATGGAAAGTTTTGAAAGGAACACAGGAATGGCACATTCTTCTCCTGTGAAACGGGACGGGTCCACACAGAGTAGTGGAGCTGGCCTTCATTTGACAAAGTACCGCCGTATGATGTGGTATGGGACCATTTCGATCGGCACTCCTCCCAAATCCTTCACTGGTAAGTTTTTCCGTCCATTCGTGACACCCACTCACTCTAGTCACCACTTTAGTCCAGTTAGACACTGGTTGTAGGTAAGTATTTTATGTCAGTGCTAGTATCCACTCTCTCGTCTTATTCAACCCAGCGACCTCTTTGTTCCAGCGTCAACTGGTGATGAGAACTGCAGAAGCCACGCTAACCTTTGGGATTCTGCATTGTCTCAAACCGCCAACTTGGCCCTTGATAAATATTATTTGATGCAATTTGCGGATGGTTCAATTGTTGCTGGTAAAGGATTCATGGACAATGTAACCATCGCTGGTTTCACCGTATGTTTTTACTGTTTGCAAATATGATCACTTCTGATGGATGAGTAATAGGCAGACATTCAGACCATTGGTGCCGCAACAACATACTCTTCAAGATTCGCAGCACCTGGGTTTGCTCCAGATGGTGTATTGGGATTGGCTTTCCCGTCTCGCTCGGTGTATTCAGCTAGCCCCTTGTTTCACACGCTCTTCAGTGAAGGGAAGCTGCCTCAAGCAATGTTTTCACTCAAGCTCGCCGATTCTGGAGCCGAGTTGTTCGTCGGTGGAATGAACAAGGCGCTTTACATTGAAAGCACCCTCGCCTTTGTCCCTGTAACATATCCGGTGAGCGCGAATGCCAGGCGGTAATATATGCGTACTTAGACCTCTCAGTTTTTCTGGGAGCTGATGATAGATAACATTCAAGTCAATAACAAGATAGTTCTGACAGATGTACCCGCCATCATCGACATTGGTGCCAACTTCATTTTTGGTGATTTGTCCCGAGTTTCGGCCCTGCACCAGGCCTATGGTGGTAAGGCCTTCGAGAATGGTTACTACACCTGTGAGTTTCTATCGATTTTGGTGCCTTTAATTAACTCCCTGTAGTCCCATGCATTTCATTTCCCTCTGTGACTTTTACCATTGGTGGAAAATCATTTTTAATCCCTGCGAATATCCTCGACCAGGGACGAGTTACGTCTGGCTCGCGCGATTGTTTCAGTGGAATTATGACTTTGGACGCGGAATATAGTGAGACTCCCCTATTCGGCATTTCTTCTTCCGTTTTCAGATCTCCATGCTGACTGTTGGACCTGACCAGATTCCTGGACGATCGGGACCCTCTTCCTCCAGCGGTTCTACACCGTGTTTGATTTTGGCAGCGAGCCACCACGAGTTGGATTCGCAAAGCTTGCTAGAACGTAATACGCTATATCGACAGTATCATATTTCTCAAATAGTTCTTCTCGAGTATGATGCCATAGATCTATCTCTCGGCTGACCTCGAGAGGCACTTATAACTCGACTGCGTTATTCCTGTGTCCCTTGTACAGTACTTGCATCCAGAATGATCGAACGAGTTCTGCAGATCCGACTCGTAAATTTTCAAAATCGAACGCGGTGTAGATGCCTTGGATTCAGAGAAAAGCACTCTTGACGTTCCAGAAGGTCGGTCGTAAGAAGAAGGAGACCACGTCCGAACTATGATGTATTTCGAGTAAGGGTTCGATCGGGATCCTTTCCCTCGCGAACTATCCGCAACTCTATCATCCAGGACAGGCCAGTTTCCCTACTCGCATTTGGTGCATGTGTGCCGCACTATCAACGTAATTCTGGTATGCTCCAGGGTTTACCTCCACTGAGCACTGGTGGATCTGATGTTCCTCTAGCTCACACGAAAAGCGTTAAAGACACTCCGGGTACATACAGAATCAAACAACCCCACTCCCATCCCCATCCCCTCCCTCGTGCCGCGAAGACACCTGTATACCCTTGCTCAACGATATTGTTGATCCCATCGTTGGGCACATCCTGGCTCGACGACGACGCTAGCGCAATCGCCACTGTTCGCCAGACTCATCGGGGACAACGAATATATGCTCTTGCTCGTCGTGCATACTCGTCGCAGCGTGGACGTGGGCGTCGTCGTAATCGCGGGCGTCAAATGCCACAAGTGGGACTCAGAGGCCCTGGGGAAATAGACCACAGCCGCGGGGGGTGGGCACAGATGAATGTGTCCACGGAGGGGGTGGAATACGTTGCACACATCATTGTCATTTCCTCCGCAATCGTTGCCGCCTTCCCGTTCATGTGATCTGGGTACGAGGGAAACGGAATCGGAGGCGATGGAGTTCACAACTTCGTTCTCGCTCTCGTCTTCCTGCTGGACAGCGACGCGAGGACGGAGAGAGGGGGGGTTTGAACGAGGTGAGGATGAAGGCGGCCCGTCGACGCGACGTCTCATCGCAGCAAGGGCATGCACGATGGACACACTGGACGATAAAGTCGACGTGAAAAAAGGGACCTTTCGAGCAGCGAGGACATCACCGACCGTCGAAGCTGAAGACCGCCTGGGCGGACCACCAGCCAGTGACCTTTGAAAGGGTGTTCGGGTACAACGACGCTGAGACGCCCTCGTGTAATTGTCAAGATGTCTCTCTTCCTCAGTGTCATCCCCGCTAGGATGAATGGTTGGGTAGCCCTCGTTACCAGTGCGTATTCCCTCTTTCAAGGACCTTGAAATCTGAGGCAATGATGTCAAGTTGCGCGGCCTGCTCGCTTTTTCGCGAAGAGTGGAAGAAGGTACCCTGCCTCGGAAGTTAATGCGGAAGGCCTACTTTGCAAAAATTTTGGAGAATCTACAGTCAAGTTGCGCAAACAAAGCAGCCCATGTGTGTCATTCATTCTGAAGATCCAATTTTAGGTCTGTTTACTTTCAGTACAATATCTTATAGGGAGCGGCGCATGCTGCGACGACGGTTTGTGCCAGTAGTGCCTGTCGTTGCCTTTAAGCTGCTGACCGGATGCGCACGGTCCCAAAAGAATCATTTTTTGTACAGGCCCGAGTCATCATCCGTCACTATGCATGCGGTATGCATACGTCCACGTACTCCCTCTGGGCTACAAGGACTCGGCTCGTGGCCGATCGGAGCGCTCGGAGCGCCTGAGCACAATTTCTTTCACCCTCTCGTTCACGTTTTCCCACCGCTCTCGATAGACATGCCAGTCCGCATGAAGTCTTCGTACTAGGCTAGATTCCCAGGCGGAAAAGTACATCATGCCATCCAATGGCATATAGTCCGCGAAGAACGCCGCCAAAGCTGGGACAGACTCTGCTTCGATGATCGAGTCAGCGAGTTGTACATCCCAACTGGACCCGGATGGTAGAGGGTCTACGGGGCCGGCGCCGGTCAAAGTTTGGGATTCGCGAGTGTCGAGGACGATAGAAAAGGACCGCAACAACGGGCATCGCCGGACAACCTGCATTAAGCAAGGCGGCGTAATTCCAGCGGAACCCCATCCAAACTTATTGTTGATAAACAGTAATTCGATCCGCGGAAAATCGGAATAGTAGCAGCAGATCGGCATCCTTCAAGTCCACGATCCAATCGAGCTCGATATGCATCCGAGTAAGATTGAACGCTGCGAAAGGAAGAATATCATCGAGGGCAAGCATGATAGTCTTTGCACCCCAATAGCCCCAAGATGTAAGACCCTCCAAGATGATGTTTGTGATAGAGTCATGATTGCAGACTTTCTGGAGAGCCATTGCGAACGGCTTGATCATGGCCTTCGAGGGAGATGGGTCGATGTGATACATGGATATGGTTTCAAGTGCTGGAAGTCGTAGGTGGGTGAAGAACTTGGAATCGGGGATCGTCGATGTGATGTTCAAAATCATAAACTTCAGTGCAGGAAACGTGAATACGTGGTTGGATGCTTCAATTTGGGCAACCAATGGATTGCTCAGCGTAAACGAAAGTGCGGCCAAAGAAGGCGTGTGGGAGAGATAGAAAAACGTGTCGATGTCCATGCACATGTCAGGGCAGTCCATGGATTGAAGGTGTGTCCACTGGCGAATGTGCTGATTCATAATATCACTAAATGCAGTTGAAGACCATCCTCCACGAAAACGTATGGTCATATTTTGTATAGCAAGAGAGCTTGACGAAAGCGAACGCATGAACTCCTCGCAAGATGAAGGTGCTGACGTCGAAAAAGAGAGGGTGAGATCCGTTAAATTTGGGACAGCTACGTGGCGTAAGAGAGGGACGGTATGGTTCATGACAGCAATGTGTAATAGCCCTAGATTCGGGAAGAGTGGCTCGTTCTGTGATGTGCGACAAAGATACCTAAGAGTATCCGGATCGAGATAGGCTTGACGGTCTTCAGACTCCAAGATGGCCAAGACACGGACGCGACGTGCATATGCTTTCACAGTATCCATCTCTGCCGGTTCCAGGTCCCTCTCAAGCGCGTATATCTGTGTGAAATTCAGAACTAGTCACTGTATCTAATGAAAACAACTGTCTCACGCGTTTACCATCTCCCAGATCTTTTGCACGACACGCGCTAGGAAGACACCTTACCAGCTATGACAGATGGTATAGGTCCATCCAGAGCAAATCCAGCGCTGGCTCTTTGAAGGCTCGACATGTCCTCGCCAATGAGACAAGGTCTGCTAGAGGGCGACCATCAGGAAAGAATTCGAAACGTTGGTGATAACGATAATGAGTAGGATCTCTTCGAGGAATAGTGCTGGATGCATGACGATGAGTGAACTTATTGAAGCGAACTAGGTTAGCCGCTTGTCCAAAAAAAAAAAAACCAAAAAAAACTTGTTGAACTTGAAGCTCAGCGACTCATGTGACAGCCTGAACGCTTCACCATCGGGCGGGTGACGGTTTGGGGCAGTTGATACTCACTATCACCAATAGTTTGAGCTCAAAATAACGGACAAATAATGTCCGTTTCTTGCAGCGCCAATGAAATCCTCCGAACAGTTATGATTCCTGCAAAAATATATACGTATACATAACCAAGCCTTGTCAATAGATATAACGACATTCCATCATCCGCCCGCCATGATTTCAAAAACGAGGGATTATAAGAAGAAAGAGCACCGACTCGTCGCACGTTTAGACGTACGTGATGGTGACGGTCTCTCCGCTGGTGGAGACCGACGTCAGAACCTTGTTGCGCTGCTCAATGTCGATGATCGTGGCACCGGAGGGGGTGTAAGTGCCACTGGGGCCACTGGCAGTGGCGCCAGTGAACTCCACAGTGCCAAAGTCCGCGAACGGAACAAGGTGTCCATTCTGCTCGAAGTCCTCGACGATCCACTCAGCATTCTGCTCGCAGAGAGCATAGGTAGAAGTGAGTGTTTTCTGGACCGTCTGGCCAGTCGTTAGGTTCTCAATGACAGCAATACCAGAAGTCGTGGAGTATGCGGTGACGGTGGTCGTGATCACGTCACCAGCACTGATGGTAATACCAGAGAAGTCGTAGGCATAGTCGGGGAACCACTCGTACCAAGCTGTTTAACCAACAATTAATGAAAATCAACGTAGGCAAATAACTTGTTGTCTCTTACCATCGTACGAGACTGTACCACCACTGATAGTGAAGTCGACACCAGTCTGGAGGATGGCATTTGCGCAGGTGTCACCGTCAATGCCAACCCAGGCAGACGCTGCGCCGTTAGTGCCGGTAGGGGTGGGTACGGTGAAGGTACCAGTCACTGTGGTGAACGTTCCCTGTTGGAAACAGGATGAGGTTGGGCCTGGTGATGAAACATGCAAATGATACAAACGTTAGGCTCCTCCCAGACAGCGCCGGACCAGTTGGAGCTGTACTCCACGTTTGAGGTAGGACCCTCGAGAACGTTGAGAGGCTTGGACTGGCGAGTCTCGCGACGGCGAGAAAGGCGGGCCTCCAAGCGAGAGGAAGGAGCGGCCAGAGCCACAGAGGCGAGCAAAATGTTGGTGAGAAGGGCGAACTTGGAGACCATTGTGAAGATGAAGAAACTTTGGCTTGTTAATGAAGCGGGGGCTTGCAATGCAAAGAGAGCACACTTGAAGCTTTTATACGTTCAGCATCCATCTTGATGTTCCTGTGATGATACCACGAAAAAAGTGCTCCTGTTGGTATCAGATGTTCCCCTGAACACGAAACCGATCGCATCGTCCCTACGAACCCATTAGAGGATAAGCGCGCCGGTTCCGAAGTCCATTACAGGCCAGGTTTTCTGTGAGTTTTCTGGCCTGCATGGAAAAGGAATAGAATGTTCGGCATTACCGATTGTAAATATAGCGATTTCAGTGAGAAAGCGACACGAACAGCCAAGGGTGGTGAACAGGAACTTTATTTTGAGAAGCCCACCTGTCCAGGGACCACATGGATGCGAAGGCTCCGCCTTTCCACCAGTCTGGCCGGCGCGTATAGCCAAGGGTAGAATGGGATACGTGACCTGTGAGCACACGGTTCGAGCCGATAAGGCTAGAAAAGAGCAGGTCAGCCGTTGCAAGGTACTAATGCATCCTTGGGATTCGGCGCCGTGATCCCAATTTCCCAAAGCATGCCATGAAACGCGCATTGACTCTTGAGTTGACGTGGTCGGGGACAAGTCTGTTCACGTAATGGGGGCAGAAAAAACTGCCACTGTCGTGGACCACTCCTACGCTCTAAAATTGAAAGCGACTCACTAAGGAAGAATTAGTGCTCTGATTGCCAAGAATGCTCGTGTGACCGTACATGCAGCAAGATGGGAATGAGCGAAAACGGTGCGTATCCGTACTGGTGGCAATCTATCTTGATCCCAAATCGTCTTGGCAGGGGTGCGGGACCGCATTGTCCAGCGTATGACAGCTGGCTTATTATAGATCGCATTAGTAGTACAACCTTCCAGACTGACTCGATGCAGAAAATGCGGCACATGCCCGCGCTCTCGTCTTAGGTCCTCCCCATCTCGAGCGGTATGTGCTCGGGCAGGTCCTGTCGATGAGCCTATAAGGCCTCCTTATGTTTTACACCGCCATACACAATGTCTGCAAGGATGTGGTGGGACGCTCAAGGCCTAGATCACGACCGCGACGCTCCATCCTATCTCTGAATTGGGACTCACGTGGGTCAAGTTAAAGATGCCTTCTTTAACCGCGGGATGGTGAGCGGGTCAGCATGTCCGGTTACGGGTGCTCTCGGCAGCCATGGTCGATGGTGCCTGGAACTGTGGCGCGGGTCCTCTTTCACTGGCAGCGGTCGTGAACGCGGTCAATGGTCTCTTGAGCACCGCTGAATTGCACCCGTTCACGATCGCGAAGCCAGAGGAAGGGCTTATGTAGTTAAGCTCTGCAAGTGCTCGCGACAGTGGACGAGACGGATTTTGCTAGCACGTCGGTGTACATAGGGGCGCGAGGAGGATGACGAGTAGGAGTGGTCACAGCCAAGTAGCAGTACTTGGCGGTGTGTGTTGGAAGTACTAGTAGCGAGCGGCGACAAAGCGTAGTAGGAACCCCAAAATGGAAATCGATGGATGGAACGGGGACTAGTATGCAAGAACGTGAAACAAACCTGAAAAGCGAAGTTCCGAGCTGTGCGGATGACAGAGCGGACGTACGGTGACATGGATAGTGCGTCATTGTAGAACACGTGCTATATTGTGCACTATATTGGGGCGGTTAGGCAAGGGGCATTGAAAGGCTACACATGCGGTCCATACATTCATATACACTCACACCCCGCCATGGCTAAGATGCTCGGACCGCTCCGTCATCATATATCTCGCCATACTCCCCACGTCATTCCGCGTCTGATAGACCTGCCAGTTGTCGTGAAGAAGTTTCACCCTATCGGACTCCCAGCTCAAAATCCTCCACCAGCCATCCGATGGCATACCGTCCGCAAAGGACACCGCCAAAGCTGGGACTGACTCTGCTTCGATGGCAGAGTCACAGAAATCCAAGAAAACAGAGCGCCCAGACGGAAAGGGATCTCCGAGTCCACCACCGATCAAAGATTCAGATCCGAGCGCATCATGAACAGGAACTCGATAACCGCGCGTATCAAGAGCGATGGATATTGCCCACAATGACAGACATAGTCAGAGAACCTTCAGTAAGCAAACAAGCGTGATTCCAGCAGAACGCCACCCAATCTTTTTGTTGATGACCAGAGACTCGATCTGCGGACAATCGGAGGCTAGTCGCAGCAAATCAGCGTCCTTCAAGTCCACGATCCAATCGAGCTCGATAAGCATGTCAGTAAGATTGAACGCTGCGAAAGGAAGAATATCGTCGAGGACAAGCGTGGTAGGCTCTGCATCCCAAGGGCTTCAAGAGCTAGAACCGTTCAATCTAAGACTCCTGACAAACTCGTGACTGCAGGTTGTCTGGAGGGCCATTGCGAATGACCTGACCATGTCCTTCGAGGGAAACGTGTCAATGTACATGATTATGCTTTCAAGTGCTGGGAATCGCAAGTGGGTAAAGAACTTGAAATCGGGGACCATCGATGTGGTATTCAAAGTCATCATAATGGAATTCAACGCAGGAAATAAGAAAACGTGGTTGGATGATTTGATTTGGACAATCAATGGAGCGTCCAACGTAAACGAGAGCTGGGCCAAAGAAGGCGTGCGGGAGAGATGGAAAAGCGTGTTGATGTCCACGCTCGTGTTGGGGCAGTTCGTGGACCAGAGGTGTTTCCAGTGGCGAATGTGCTGATTCACAATATCGCTAAAGACAGCTGAAGACCAGTCTCCATGAAAACGTATGGACAATTTTTGTATGGCAAGAGAGCTTGACGAAAGCGATCGCATTAACTCCTCAAAAGATGAAGGTGCTGACGACGCAATAGACTGGGTGAGATCCCTCAGATTCGAGGCAGCCACGTGGCTCGAGAAAGGGGCAAAATCATCCATGACAATAACATTTAACAGCCTTAGATTCGGGAAGAGTGGCTCGTTCTGTGATGTACGACAAAGATGATGCCCGAGAGTATCCGGATCGAGATGGCGCCAAGGATGTCCAAAACACGGACGCGGCGGCGCCGCGTACGCTCTCACGGTATCCATCTCCGTCAGTTCCAGGTCTCTCTCAAGTGCGTAGATCTGTGAAATTCAGAACTAGGCACCGTATCCAAGGAAAGCAGCTATATCACGCGTTCACCACCTCTCAGGATCAGACGACGCGCACTAGTAGGAAGACACCGCACTAGCCGTGACAGATCGGATAGATACATCCAGAGCAAATCCAGCGCTGGATTTTTGAAAGCCCGGCATGTTCTGGTCAATGAAACAAGATCGCGGTGAGACTCTCCCGGTTTCCTGGTTTCCACGTGATAGTGGGCAAAGATGACTCGAAGGATCTCGTCTAGGGATAGAGCTGGATGCATAAGAGGTTTGAACTTGAAGCCTTGAACTTCAAAGGAATCAAAGCACGAGCGGCGACTTGGAGGTCGACTGGACCGCGTGCTTATGTAATGGATGCGTGAAATAAATTGTCACGATGCGCCCAGAGAGATCTATCATCTATAGCATCATACAACCGTCCAGACATTGTCCTAAAATGCCTGTTCGAGAAATATGATTTTGTCGACATGGCGTACTACGTTCTAGCGAGCTTTGCGAATCCAACTTTTGGTGGCTCGCTGCCGAAATCAAACACGGTATAGAACTGCTGGAGGAAGATGGCTCCGATCGTCCAGGAATCTAGTCAGGTTCAGCAATCAGCATAGGGATCTGAAAACGGAAGAGGGAATGCTGAATAAGATAATCTCACTATAATCCCTGTCCAAAGTCATAATTCCAGTGAAACAATCGAGCGAGCCAGACGTAACCCGCCCCTGGTCGAGGACATTTGCAGGGATTACAAACGATTTTCCACCAATGGTAAAAGTCACCGAGGGAAAAGAACTACATGGGACTACAGAGAGTCAACCAAAGGCGCTAAATTCGATCGAAACTCACAGGTGTAGTAACCATCCTCGAAGGCCTTACCACCATACGCCTGGTGCAGCGCCCAAACTCGGGGGAAATCACCAAAAATGAAGTTGGCACCAGTGTCAATGATGGCGGGTACATTTGTCAGAACTGTCTTGTCATCAACTTTGATGTTATCTATCCTCAGCTCCCAGAAGAACTGAAGGGGCAATCTAACTATGGATCCAATACCGCCTGGGATTTATGCTCACTGGTATTGTTACAGGGGTAAAGGCAAGGGTACTTTCAATGTAAAGCGCCTTGTTCATTCCACCAATGTACAGCTCGCCTCCAGAAGCGGTGAGCATGAGCGAAAACACTGATTGAGGCAGCTTTCCTTCACTAAAGAGCGTATGAAGCAAGGAGCTAGCAGGATACATCGAGCGAGACGAGAATGCCAATCCCAATACACCATCTGGAGCACACACAGGTGCTACCGCATTTGAAGAATATGAATATGTTGTTGCGGTACCGATGGTCTGGATGTCTGCCTACTCATCCATCAGAAGTGATCATGCTTGCAAACAGTGAAAACACACGGTAAAACCAGCAATGGTTACATTGTCCGTGAATAATTTACCATCGACAATCAAACCATCCGCAAATGACATCTGAAAAGCTTCATTGTGGGCAATGCGGGCAGTTTGGGACGATGCAGGATCCCAGAGGTTAGGGTGACTTCCGCAGTTGTCATCACCGGTTGACGCTGGAACAAAGAGGTCGCTGGGTCAAATAAGACGAGGGAGTGGATAGTACTGACGGAGAACATACCTAGAGCCAGTGTCGATGTGGACTAAAGTGGGGACTAAAGTGAATGGGTGTCACGAATGTACGGAAAACTTACCAGTGAAGGATTTGGGAGGAGTGCCGATCGAAATGGTCCCATACCACATATAATTCTTGTAGTTTGTCAAATCAACGCCAGCTCCACCACTCTGTGTGGATCCGTCCCGTTTCACAACAGAAGAGTGCGGTATTACTGTGTTCCTTTCAAAACTTTTCATCCCATGGATGATCTTGCTAAAAATGTGTAAGCAAAAACGATGCTTGAGGACATTATAGGATGATTTACACGTTACGTGATGCATCATGAAATGCGAGCGCGTCGGTATTAGAGTGTTTCGTGAGTGGTATGGCCACGGCATTACTCTCCCCACCAGGATCAGGTGTTGGGGCGGCCAAAACAGCCACTGTGACTGCAATGGTTGTGATCACCTTGAAGAGCATTGGGTAGTAAAGGTGGAGGAGCAGAAATATAAGAAGTGCGTGCGCACAGTTAAATGTCGGGATAGCATCACAGCTTGGAATTAAAATGATCAAGCTGATGAAGTTTCGATTCCGTTCGGATCACCGAAACAGGGATAGGTGAAGAGCCCGAACAATCATACATGAGGAAGATGATAAATTAGGACACACCTAGACTCACAAGACGGATTTAACCGAAAGCACTCTTGATGGTGCATGTCACCAATTTTTCCTCTAGGCGGAGCGGTAACATCTACACTTAATTTGGATCATATTTTAGTCATCCTAATGCTTCGTTGCGGAAACGGCTGGTTGTTACATTTCCTAAAAACTCGACCGTACTCACGAGCACCATTGGACCTCGATGCCCTCCAAAGCTCTTTCCAAGCTCTGCCAGGAATTGATTTCTTGGGACCTAGTGCCAGAAGACACATCTCGGGTGAGATGTATGACTGCTTGTATCTTGATCCACGAGTTAACATGTCTGTGGAGATGTTGAGGAAGGAATCATCGTTGAGCAGTTTTGGTACTATGTGCGAGATCTTGGTCTATGACCTATAGCATGGTCCATCTGCAGGTTAGTAACGACAAGGAGTAGAAATGAAGCAGACTTGTTCCGAGTCGACGGCCTGTTGCTGTAGGAGAAAAAAAAGAACGCATCGGACCAGGACTTCAATCCGCAACTGACGAGGGCATGGAAACTCTTGTACATGTATGATAGGTGTCCTCGCTGCCGAAGAGGTTGATTGCGTGCAGCTGATAGCGAGTGGAGCGAGCGGATCTAGGTTCGGTGCGCTTGATGAAAGCAATGGAGGTGAGTTGGTGGGGAGTAATTAAGCTGGGGGGTGAGCTGATAGCGCTGGAACTGCTGGGACCCTCACCCAGGTAGCTCGCCTTCCGAGTCATTAACCTTGCGACGTAGTACACGACACCGCCATCCGCGG
The DNA here is from genome assembly GCA_038091855.1 of Leccinellum luteum. Taxonomy (NCBI): domain Eukaryota; kingdom Fungi; phylum Basidiomycota; class Agaricomycetes; order Boletales; family Boletaceae; genus Leccinellum; species Leccinellum luteum. Next base: position 4,847 of record JBBPPG010000358.1, on the reverse strand, counting down.
TAGCGAGCCGAGTTACATTGTCTTCGAACTGGTCTTCGAAAAGAGAAATGAGCTCCGAGGACGGGTGGAAGGAGGTGGTAGTCGCGTAACTCACCCTTAGCGTTCGAACTTCGTATTATGACCTCACTCCAACCTCAGTAACGCTGGCGAAGGTTGGCACAGGTTACTAACTTGTAGTACTCTCACCTGCTTGCTTCCAGGGCGCACGTACTGTTCGGCAGGGGGTGCAAGGTCTTCGGACAACTTGCGACACAAGCGATTCTCTCTGGTCCGTTTCAGCTTCCAAGTGAGTCCATGACATCGGCGACGGCTTGACCAGCTTGACACCGTATTCCCACGGCATCTGCCGCAACAGTCGTGTTGTGGCCAGCGATATGTCTTCAACTGGAAAAGGTTTGAAGTAGGTTCTACATTTATCGATCGCTCGAAAATACTAACTGAAATTACTATGTCAGTGCCAACTTGAACGGCTGCCTACCTGCGCATCTTCGTTACCTACTTAGGTGACTAGTAGAGTGGGAAAGCTAGATTATTGTAGTCTTCGGACAAGCGGCACAAGCGAGAAGGCACCGCTTCGGCGCTTCCTCTCTTGCCTCCACCACGTCGCCCATCCCCCTTGCAGCGCTCGTCCGAGCCCATTTCAGCGCACCCACCCACCACGCCCCGCCTCCATTTCCCATTGGGGCTCCTCGCAGCTCACTTCCCTAGGGTCCGGAGCGCGTGATCTCGTTTGTCGGTACACATGCCTGCGAGGTGTTCCCACCCAACCGGTGCTCGCAGCTCATGCCACACCCGGCAAGTCTGGTTCCCGTCCTGGGTCATAGTATATGTAAGTGAAGAAGAGCCTTTCCAACCCCAACCATCTGGTTTTACCTCGAACGAACCTAACCATACTCGAAGCCATGGTTTCCTTGACGGAACCCACTCCCCCGCATTCGCCACTGGTAGATGCGTCCCCCCTACTCACTCCTGCGTCCGGATCCTCCGTGCCCCCTCTCGGCACCCCACCTCCCTCGAAATCGGAATCACTTCCCATTGCCACAATCGATCGTCAGATCGACAACATTATCTTTGACCTCGGCGATGTTTTATTCGCTTGATCTGCCGACACCAGCACCTCCATCTCACCCCAAACCCTCCACACCATCCTCCGATCTTCTACATGGTTCGAATACGAAAAGGGAAATCTCGGAGAAGAGCAGGCATACGCTCTCATCGCCACGGAGTTTTATCTAGATGCTTCCGATGTCGCCGCTGCCTTTCAAGCGGCCCGGAATTCCCTTCAGAGCGATCCCTACATGGTCACCCTCCTTCATGAGCTCAAACAAAGTAGCCTTCGGCTCTTTGCCATGTCCAACATCTCCGCTCCCGATTGGGAGGCTCTTCGCCACAAAGGTCGTCCAGAAGACTGGGTGCTCTTTGAGTACGTCTTCACGTCTGCTGCAGGGCAAGAACGCAAACCTAATCTCGGGTACTTTCGCCATGTCCTAGAATCCACTGGGATCGATCTTTGTCGTACCGCATTTGTGGACGACAAGCTGGAGAACGTTGTATCAGCGCGGTCGCTTGGTCTGAAGGGTATCATCTTCACTTCATTCAAGGATGTAGCTCGCGAACTGAGGGTGCCCATGTGAAATCCGATCGTTGATGGGGAACAATACCTGCGCGAGAACGCCAAGCAGATGAAATCGATCACTGATATGGGCGTTGTGGTGGTGGAAGAGAACTTGCACAACTGCTTATCCTCGAGGCTACGGGCGATCCAAGCTTGGTTGATTATATCACGTACCCACGGTTGTACAATTTCTTCAAGTGTACGCCACGTTGTTTCCTTCGTCGAAAGTGGCTGCTGACCCTTTTTGCGTCAGCCGAACCAGTTCTCACCACATCAACTTTTCCGTATGATGCCGATACGACGTCGATGGCGTGTATGATAACGAATCACTTTTCTCCCGAAATGAAGAACGACATCATGGACGAAATGTTAACGCTTATTAACAAAGACGTAATATCCAGTCGTATTTTGATTCCAATCGCCCTCAAATAGGTATGAAAAATTACCGCGCGTGTGAATACATATTCACGCCGTCGCGAAAATTTAGATCCTGTTATCTGCATCAACGTGCTCACGTTTTTCTACTCCAACGGTCGTGACGGAGAACTAAAGGAGACCTTTAACTGAATCTATGAGACTCTGAAGAACCGGGCATACACGAACGGCACATTCTATTACTGCGGCCCCGACACGTTTCTGTATTTCCTCTCCCGGCTCCTTTTGGTTTCGATCGACGCTCGCCAACGAATTGGTCCGCTGTTCGCCAGGCGTGTAGTGGAGTATTTCGGAGCCGAAGGAGATGCTCTGGCCCTGGCGATGCGGATCCATGCTGCTGCGGTGGCAGACTTGGGCGATAGGAGGGATTGAGAGGGATGCAGGAAGCGGACGCCGTGGTCGTGGCCACTGGGATGGATATACAAGCACCTGTCGTGCAATGTTTTGGTCGGGAATAAGGGCCTCACGACGGCGTTGGCGGTGTCATCAATACGGAGGTACAAGTAACTAGAGCTTCGTTTACGTCCGTTCGACTAGACGCGAGCGCATTTCTTCACTGGCACCGAGGGAAGTAAATACAAGGCCGGTAACCAATGTAAGAATATTGAGATTGTATATAAAAATTAATGAAATCCACTGGTATTCAGTGTAAAAACATATCACTGACTGCTCACTTTCCCTAGTGGAGATGAATGAGATGGAACTTCAGCATGCTGCAAAAGTAAATAGACTAATTTAAACTGACAGCTATGGCGGGATATCTGCACAAATAATCCACGTGTTTTTTTTTTACCCAGCACTCTATCAGTGGACTTCGGTCAATCTCTGTGAGATAGGGACCACACAGGTTGGACCCCCGTGTGGCATCACATGGGAACAATAAAGTCAGTCTAGACCTACGAAAGTGGTCGGGCATGCTGGCTCGTGGATAGGAGCATACCTATCATGGTTACTGCTAGCCTTGTGCAGGAACTCCCCCTGTTCCCACCCATATTCAAGTTCTCCCATTTAAGCAACCAGATGGTGGTGGAGGGGTCACTGGCAGCACCAATCCACATTCTTACTCCCTCTGTTTAGTGCTGCTGATACTAGTTCCCTAAATGACTCCTTGGTTGGCAAGTAGTTGGGGTAGTGTGCTGCCTATCCCACTGTGACTCCCCTCTCTGCCATGGCCACCCCTACTATTGTGCACTTGTACACTGACTAACCTCCAGGTGGGCAATGGACAGGACAACTTGGCTTGTTGGTGGGCTAACATAGTTAATACATAAGAAAGTTCAGGTATCACACAAGAAATTTCATCTGCAAAATTGGACAAATATATTCAGGAGGCTAAGAACAAACTGTAGGTTTTTCTATGTAAGAAACACAACTACACACAATAGATCAGCCATAGCATGTATTAGTAAATAGTCAGATGGAAACTGGTTACACAGAGGACAAAAAAACCTAGGCTTTGATGAAAGAGGCATTCTCAGGGTGGATCTCCTTGTACTGGGCCTTCTTCTTGCCAGTGTTGTCATTGCTGATATTAAGCACCTCCTGGGCCTTCGTGAGATCAACAAAGCTAAAGCAGCCTTCACCGATGCGAGCAACGATAAGGCCAAAGACAGCACTGGGCGCAGCCTGGTGCTTGGCAATGAACATAGTGGTGTCAGCCATGATCCAGTTGAGGGAGGCAGCAAAGATGTGATCGACTTGGAAGTCGACGGAATAGTTGATGCGCTCATAGAAGTCGCGACCGAACGGGCCGAGGATGGCTTGGCAGTTATTGTGCAGGTCACGCTGCCCACCATGCTCGCAGGCCAGTATCCACAGGTCATGGAGGTTGGGTCGGGTCTCGTTCGGAAGGTGGACCTTCAGGTGGAGCTGCGGGAACTGCTCGCGGGTGGGATGGAAGGCGACGCCCTCCTGCTGTGGCATGCAGACAGCCCGGTACCCTGCGGTGTAGTCGATGTCCCCAGCCACAGCAGCGCCAGCGTAGTCGGGATGAGTGGCAGCATATTGGAGGACCAGCCAGAGGAGGTTGCTGCCAACGAGGGCGGCGCGGTGCTCGTCAAGGCTGGCGGCGTCCAGTCCAGTGCCGTTCGTGCCAACACAGTACTTGCTCCACGCATCCAGGACCATGACATTGCGATTCATGTCATTGTCGGTGGGCTCGACCACCTCGAACGAGCCAGTGTCCCGGTTGGGCTTGAAGAGGAGGTAATAGATACCGGCGAACTTTTGAGTGTAGCGCTGCTTGGGGCAGCTGTCGGTGATAGGCGCCATCTCGTCGCGACGCACGCGGACGATGATGCCGCGACCTTCGTTGAACATCATGTAGAAGATAGCGAACATCTGGTTGAAGATGGGGAGGACAGGGAGTTCCACCTGTTCATTCCTCAAGGAGGGGGCCGCGTCGTGTACGTCCTGGAACGGATAGGGGACGGTGGAGGGGATGTACGACTGCATGAGCTGACTGGCAAGGAGAAGTTGGTTATCGATAAAGAACTGAGGAGCGTCGGGGATGGCGTCCTCATAGCGAGGGAGCTGGGCGATTTTGTTCTGGAAGGTGGCAAGGGCGGCATAGGCGAGATCGATGCGGAGATCCTGCTCAACCTTGATGAGGTCTTTCCGATCGCCACTAGCCTGCACGACGTCCATAGGAGCCTTAGAGCGGTAGGAGAAACAGAGGTTCATCTCATCCTTACTCCACACACTGTTCTCGGTGAACGTGTAGCAGAGGCGCGCGAGGGTGATGTCATCGCCGAGAGCACCCTCGACGCGCTGAACCAAGGCGTCGTAGGCGGGGCCA
>JBBPPG010000357.1:0-27250 GCA_038091855.1 Leccinellum luteum | reverse complement strand
GTGTTATCAGTTGATGTACTCATTGCCACAGCAGGTACATCTTCGTGCGAGACTGAACCAGCTCGACTCCTCTCGGTCAGCAATAACCGGTTTCCTGTGTGTATGATTGAATGGGATCATCTCAACTACCCAGAAAACCCAGAAACACGAACCGGCGGGATTTGGCTTCAACAAACGAGCTAAAGGACTAGACGTGGACTTTGATGGGTCCGGTTGGGTTGCATTTGACGGTTGCCATCCATTTCTGGATGCCTCCCTTGCAGACGAGCTATTGATAGGCCCCAAGAGCTCTGATGGCAGACCAAATTCAGAGGTATTCCCGTCGTCGCGTGCAGCGGACGCGGTTGCAACCACGGACAGAGACACGTCGGAAACCGCGGTCCTGGAGTTCAGCTGAGCACGTCTTTCTTCCTTCTCCACGTGAAAACCGTCGTCACTGTCGGAATCAATGACAATGATTTCTTTTGAAGCCACGTTCCGCGTGTGATGGATACTAGGCGCCGATTGTTGTGATGTTCTCACTCTTGCCCGTTTTGTTGCCTCAGTACCGGAGAAAAAGTCCAACAACGTGCGGTTTGGCGAAGGTTCTTTGCGCTTTCTCGTGGATGGCCGCATATTGATTTAGAGAGCAGTGCGGGTGACCCTCAGGCTTGTTCCGCGCGCCAATCTGGGATCCAATCAGAGCTCTCAAAACTCGAGCGAAAAAGGAAGTTACATAAGGGTACTGTTTTCTTGGAATTGAGGCTACCCGGGCAGTCTCTGGCTCGGCTCTGGCATGCAGATTTGAAAATTTGAATTCCCAGACGTTCCAATCGCAACTTGAAAGTATTCACAAAACCCAACCACTGGGCCCAATGACCGCTGTCGCATATGTAAATTGTTACATAAATATTACAAAAGTGAAAGTGCGGCTGGTGCGATAACGTTGCTGACTAATCGGGATCCCACATACTATAATACCACTGACCCGTACAAGCCCATGCAATTGATCGTACGTTTTTCCAGTACTATTGTATTGAAAAAATCACTAGACATCGCATTCCATTGCCTATGATACCTTTGCTCTCCCGCGCTTCTCCTGTTTGCTCTGTGGCGCGGTACCCCGGGCTTCTCCGAGGTGATACCCATTTACAAGCTTTCGAAAGAACAGCCAAACCCACGCTAAATTTTTCCAGTTCCTCGAACTTATCGTCGGCCAGAGAGCTACTTAAGGGCAAGCACTGTATGTACTATTTCCCTTGAAGATCCCCTTTGTCTCTCTTGACATTTTCGGTCCCAGAACCAATTCTTAGTCGGTTTGCCATGATATAACCGTGTTTTCTTCTACAATATAGATCACATCTGATTCTCGCCAACTGTCCACCCATGTACCTTCAACGTCTGTTAACACTACCTCTGTTCTGCATAGGACGTCGTGGACACCGCCTGTCGCAGTCCGTGCTGAGGGCATCTATGTCGAACTTGCCGATGGTCATCGAGTGATCGATGGGGTCGGAGGGGCGGCCGTCTCGTGCCTTGGTGCTAGCCATCCAAAGGTTATCGCTGCCATTAAACAACAACTTGATACCCTTCCTTGTTCGTCTGTCTCGACAGATATTTGTGCTAACATGACTGATGCCCACCCGGTATTTGATAGATGTATACAATATGCAACTGTCGAGCAATTCTGCAGAGGATCTCGCAAAGTTTCTCGTCGAGTCTAGCGACGGAGTGTTTGAACGGGTGGTGTACGCTTCCGGCGGCAAGTATTACTTCCAAGCAAGTAGAACGTGTTTTTCAGCGTTCTGTTATCACAGGTTCTGAGGCTATGGAGGGCGTAATCAAGCTTGCAAAACAGGTTAGTGTCGAATCTCAGGTTATTTATTGCGTACTTGATGTGAGGCTGTTGCAGTATTTTGGCGAAATCGGACAACCTGCCAGAAGGAATTTTATTGCCCGTCAACTGTCGTTCCATGGCAATACTCTTGGCACTTTATCGCTTGCCTATCATCCGGCTCGACGTGCACCTTATGCAAACATTCTAGACAACGAGCATTTCCATCATGTTTCCCCGGCATATGCAAGACGCTTTCAGAAACTAGACGAAACGGAAGAACAATATGTCGAACGCCTCCGCCAAGAATTAGAAGACAAGTTCATCGAACTTGGCCCGGAAACCGTCATCGGATGTGAGTTCTTCTTGTCCTAGATCGGGTCACATCCCTCAATGCAATTCAAGTTGTCGCAGAGACGGTTGTCGGCGCCACCACTGGTGTCGTAGGTGCCCCAAAGGGATATTTCGCCGCAATGAAGTCTGTTTGTGAGAAGTACGGAGCCCTGTTTATCCTTGACGAGGTCATGTCTGGGATGGGCAGTAAGTCGATCTCTCTTGTCCAGTGAATGGTCCCACTACCTCTATTTCTAGGAATGGGCTCCCTACATGCATGGCAGAGTGTTGGAGATGGGGCAGCCCCAGATATACAGGCAGTCGCTAAAGGTCTGGGTGGAGGGTACGTCAGTGTGTATCTGAGTCATTTCATCTGACGGAGAGGCATACAGATATGCCTCTATTGGGGCAATGCTTTTATCCCCTAAAGTCGCAAGAGGTATACAAGGTGGATCAGGTTTCTTCAAACATGGACACACCTATCAGGTGCGCAATTTCTGTTCGTGCTATAGTGCCATCTCAGTTTTCTTTTAGGCACATCCATTGGCTTGCGCAGCATCCTTGGCGGTACAAAGGGCTATCGTAGAGGAGGATTTGCTCCCAAAGGTCGTTCAGAATGGTGAACTGATGAATAAGCTTCTTCGCAAGGCACTGTTGGCGGAAGGAGCAGCAGCCAAACCGTTTACATTCGACATTCGAGGACGTGGCGCATTTTGGGGCATCGAGTTCGATTTCTCAGGCCCAGAAGCAGCGAAGCTTGACTTCGAGGGAGAAACGTTTGCTATGCTTGTCCAAGCACGCTGTCTCAGGAATGGTCTCATCGCTATGGGCATGAATGGAGGCGCCACCCTTGATGGCTCTAAAGGCGACCATCTTATGCTGGGTCCTGCCTATAATGCTACGACGATGGAAATTGAAAAGATTGTGGAGATACTTGTCGAGAGCGTGGACGAGATTTTGAGGGAATCATTCGTGTAACAAGACCCGAAGTTCTCAGAAGAGACGGGTCTACTTGTATTTTTATGTTCAAAATGGACGAGTCACTCTGTGATATGGTACTGCGCCTGGACCACTAGCTTTGGGGATTTTCCCACGCCCGTGCTTATGTTGTGGCCGAAGTAATCCTACTTCAATTAGCACGCTCACTGTACGACAGCCTCCTGTCCTTTTTCCTTGACCGTGACCTTGTCTTAGACTTTTACTTAGCTCGCTGAATCGATGGCTGGGCGTATGCTCTAAATGGACTTCCAACCTATCCATCAACAAGAGGCCACAAGCTCCAGTACCTCCCAGCTACCCCAATCAGAATCAGGTCTACTTCCATCCACATCCACTTCAACCACTGTCCCAGAATTAAGATCGCTACGCTCCAGTGCTAGAGTCAAGGCTGCCAAGCAGAAGGAGAAGGAACGCGAACAAGCAAGAGACAAGGACGGCGACGCAGTGGAGCAATCAACTCCACCCTCGGAAAACACCAGTGCACCCAGCAAATCAACAACAACTTCAAAGAACAAACGATCCCGTGAAGCTACTTCAGGAAAGGGAAAAGCAAAGGACTCCACCGACGATTCTATCCGAGCTTCTAAAAGGTGTGTCATCCTGTGAATCTTCCGACGCTATTGCGTCTGACGCTCGTCATTTGCCACCGTTTCAGGGCAAGGAGAGCCACTTTCCCATCAACTTCAACCTCATCTCTCACCATCAGCGAACCAACTAAGGACCAGAAAGGCAAGAAGCGTGCTGCGCCTGAAGCTGATTCTGAAGAAGAGCGGGACACTGCAGCTGCATTGTCATCTACCAAACGTACCAGAACCACTGCTTATTCCTTGAGATCCCGACCCGGTCCCTCTACCTCGATCTCTGCACCAATGCCGAAAAAGTCTAGGTGAGCTTGATCTTCTCACGTACAGGTCTATGTTAAGACTATGCTTCTAGGTCTTCTCCGACCAAAAGCAAAGTGGGTGCTAAGGCAAAGACTGCTGCCACTGCCAGTACATCTAGATTTCATGATGAAGACGTCGATATGGCTGACGCCGAAATGATCAAGTGCGAAGAGCCCTCTCAGGAAGATCGGGGGGATAGCTATGCTGATGAGGACGACGACGCAGACGATCGTGATAATAAACCTCCACCCACCGAGGGTGATATTGATGATGGTGGAGACGATGAGACACGGTCTCCGATAGAGGCTCCTCGAGCATTCGGTGGTCTAGATGAGACGGCCGCGATGGCGATGTTTGGTGACTATCGACACCTTGGATCATACATGGTATCCCTTTCGGGGCGGCTCAAAACTATGCTGAGCAACATCAGATCTACCGCCAGTCCAACCACTCGTCTTGTAACCTTACAGGAGTTGAGCGAACTGCTTTCTATTTCCACTGAAGACACTCTGGCAGGATCGTTCCAGGTCGAAGAGTTCGTGCGTGAGCTTGTCAAGATTTTGGGAGGACGAGGCGTGAACGAAGATGAAGACGATGAGGGAGCCGACGACGAAGACCAAGATCCGGATGCAGCTCTCGCCGCCGCCTTGGCAATGAGTTCTGGTGGAAATTATCAGGGGGACGACAACCTCGAGGCTCAAATGCTTGCTTGTAGATGCCTTGCCAACCTCATGGAGGCTCTTCCGGGGGTGGCTCACACTGTAGTTTATCATGGAGCTATCCCCGTTCTCTGCAGCAAGCTGATAGAGATATCTTATATTGACCTTGCCGAGCAAACCCTCAGCGTACGTTGAGCTTCTCTGAGCGTTTTGTTCTTCCTGACGATATCATCACAGACGCTGGAAAAAATCTCAGAGGAGTTCCCGAGCTCCATCGTTCGTGAAAATGGACTGGCAGCTTTGCTAAATTACCTTGATTTCTTTTCGATCGCTGTTCAAAGAACCGCACTTCAGGCTGCTGCAAATTGTTGCAGGAATATTTCCTCTGACCATTATCCCATGGTCCTTGGCGTCTGGCCGATAATTCGCAACTGCTTGGGGTACTCTGATCAAAGACTAGTTGAGTTCGCTTGTCTCTGTGTTATCCGAATCATCGATTCCTATCACCGTGCATCCACGGAGAACCTCGAGAACCTTTTGGACCAGACTGCAATCCGTGCCATAAATCTTCTCCTCATGCCTTCGGGAGGATCGCCGCTGATTGCCGCGAACACATACACTTTACTTTTGAGGGCCTTGGCTACTGCAGCTCGCGCCAGCCCCCGAATCACCGTCACTTTACTGCAAGCGGACATTGTGGACACACTCTACCAGATTCTTACGGGTGTGCTACCTTCTATGTCTGCTGAAGCAATTGGGGGCGGTCAGGGTCTTGGGGGTGATGTGACGCACATGACGGTAATGGAGAACTTGGCACATCGTTCCAAAGACCAAGTAGAAGAGGCACTCAGTTTAATATCTGAACTCATGCCTCCCCTTCCAAAAGGTAGTTTACCTTTGTCCTTCTGCAAGGAGAGTAGCTCACGCTCTTCCAGATGGGGTTTTCGATCACAAGGGCTACACGGACAAGGCATTAGCGCGTATGGTGAAAGCCAAGGCTAAAGCCGATCGCACTGCTGCTCGTCAGGGTGCTATCTCCGTTCCCCATCCCTCCACCGACTCAGCTCTGCCGGATACGTTGTACAACCTTCCCGGGCACCACGACTCTACTCAGGAATCAGATGCTCAGGCTCAGGACACGGATGAGGCGATGCCCCCCGTTCCTGGTGTTGAACCTGTCTCGGACAGAACAGAATTGCTGCGTTCTAAGCCAGAGGTGGTTGGGCGTTTCATGCGGTTGATTGTTCCCATTCTTATCGATGTGTACGCCGCGAGCGTGATCACACCAATTCGCGTCAAGACGCTCGCTGGTCTATTGAAAGCTGTGGGTTTTTTGGAAGGGATTGAACTCAAGACTGCTCTCCGCGTTGGTATCTTAATCAGCTTCCGGCGGTCTCTTCTGACTACTTCCTCAGTTCGTACCGGTTGCCAGCTTCGCGTCGTCCATCCTATCATCGAAAGATCACCCATCGCTCATCATTGGAGTTTTACAGCTTGTTGATCTTCTTCTGCAAAAGCTTCCTTCTGAGTACAGACCAGCCTTACGAAGGGAAGGTGTTTTCCACGAAATCGAGGTTTTTGCCTCAAGAACGTTGTCCACGACGAAACCGAAGGATAAGGATGCGCCCGAGCTATCTGCTATATCAGATGTAGCCATCTACGCTTCGTCCGCAATCCCGGGACACAAAAAGCACCACATGTTCTCTCTGGAACCAGAGGATGCAATCACATTACGTGCTCGTGTCATGCGATTCAGCTACTCGCTTGGTCAAGACGATGGTGGTAATGGTGACGACTCATTCGACGATCTCCGCCGCTTGGTCAAAAAGCTTTCCGCGTCAGACGCATCCGAGCAAGGTCTAGCTTCCACCCTAAGGGAATTGGCGGACCACTTTGCCTCAGAGAGCTCCGTCTCAAGTTTCGAACTGCTTCGAAGTGGTGCCGTTGACGGACTCCTCCGCTTTTCCACAGAGAAAGGTTTAGGTCAGTCCACTTTGTGATTGCGAGCATCCAGGTCATGCGTACTGAGAATACCTAGTATCGATCAAGCGCCGCCAAGAAATTCTCTTTGAAACCTTCACTCGTTCTTCTCGAGCAGGGAATTCAAATCAAACCCCCCTTGCTATTTTGGTCAAGAAGCTACAAGAAAGCCTAACGAGGATGGAGAGCTTTGAGGTGATTACTATTGCACAGGGCAGCGACGGTAATGTTCTTCATTGAGTATCTGGTTTCACCCTGACGTAGTTCTTGCAGACTCGAAACGAAGCTCTCCGTCCTTGCTCGCACGCCAATTACGGCTTCGTTTAATTGCGGATGACGATTCAGATGTTCCACGAAATCTGCAGAACATGGTTGTATCGATTCATGCGATTGCGACGTTCCAGGCTCTTAACGACTATCTTCGACCCCGGGTTGCCGGATTAACGTCCAGCGGGCGATTATCGAACATGCTCGCACCCGCCCCTGGCTTTGGTCTTAGCACCACTACATCTCGAGTACCCCCTGATCACGATCAACCCACTATAACACCTGCAATTCAGCCTTCCTTAGATGTCCCCACACCACCGAGTGATCTTCGCCGAAGACGTAGCCAGCGACTAAGCGCAAAGAATGCAAATTCAGGCGTTCCAATTTCTGACAATGCTTCTTCCGCCACAACTAGCTCTACCTCAGCTTCAGACAATATATCCAGGCGAGAAGAGCCTCTGGTTCAAGAGAGCGAGCTTGCTACTGAACTCACGGACGATGAAGTTGACGCGGAGGTTAGCTTCGATCATTCGGGCAGCGAGTTACCCTGACACCAACATATATAGGTCTTCGAGGGGGACGACGATGTGGACCTAGCAGCTGACAAGACAGTGACGTTGTCCGTCACCGAAGGTTTGTCACGAAGGTTTTCATCACGATTACGCTTACGTTGATATCCTGTAGATGATGGCAGAATTGAAGCGCAAACGCCGGATGGTACACGCATAGCCACACCGAATTCTTCGAGGGGTGCTCCGCCTATACCATCGATTCGGCAAGGATATATTCCAAAATCTTCCTACGCCGCCGCTCTAAAGGCGAAGCCCACCGATTGGCATCTTGAATTCCGGATGGACGATCACTTGCTTCCACTAGACTTGACCATCTATGGCGCAATCCATCAGCATGAGATGAGGAAGAAGGTAGCTGCATTGCCATCGAGTGCTATGTGGCAGGGAGTGTACACGGTTAAATTTAAGAAGATTAATGGACCGCCGCCAAGCCAAGAACGTAAGAACGCCCTCCTCCGGCTGTCCATCAAACTTTACTGATACTCTGCCGTTCAGCACGGAGTGAAACGATTGCACGGATTCGATCACCTAGTCCTACCCTCTCTTCACTACCCGACGACGCCCCCCACGCGAAGATTCTACGTCTCCTTCGGGTCCTCCACAAGCTAAATGCGGCAGTGGCTGAACGACCATCGCAGCCTCTTGAACAGCATGCTTTGCCCGAGTCTGCTTTTATAAACAACAAATTGACAGCCAAGCTCACTCGACAATTAGAGGAGCCGATGATTGTCGCGAGGTTTGTTATCCTTCGATACTGCTGATAAATCCCTAACATTATTTTCAGTTCCTGTTTGCCTGACTGGGCCATTGACCTTCCCCAGAACTTCCCTTTCCTCTTTCCGTTTGCCACCCGTTACAACTATTTGCAGTCCACATCATTTGGCTATGCGCGCCTGATTCTCAAGTGGCAAAGTCAACAGGGCCGAGGTCAAGACACTTCACGCCGAGACGATGGGATCGGGTTCCTTGGTCGACTTCAGCGCCAGAAAGTTCGTATATCGCGCAAGCATATTCTCGAGTCTGCGGTGAAGGTGTTCGAACTTTATGGGTCATCCTCTTCGATCTTGGAAGTGGAATACTTCGAAGAAGTTGGCACTGGTCTCGGTCCAACCCTGGAGTTCTATTCTCTTGTTTCCAAAGAATTTGCACGCAAAGATCTAAAGATCTGGCGTGATGCGGAAGCGGGTTCGCCTGGAATCCACGTACACCATCCTGCTGGGCTTTACCCTGCACCCATTAGCCCCGACGACATCGCGAACGATGGCGGACAGTATGTAATCAACCTAAACCATCCGCGCTACTAACTCACTCTTAAAAGGAAACGGACCCATATCCTTCGTGTGATTGGGCAGTATGTAGCCAAAGCGATGTTGGACTCTAGAATCATCGATCTTTCTCTCAACAATATCTTCATTAAGCTTGTTCTTGGAGAAGAAGTTCCGCTGACCATCGATTCGCTCAGGGTAACCACCCTCTGTTCTTTGTGGGAATCTCGCTCACTGTTTCTTAGTTGGTTGACAACGATCTTGCGAACTCTCTTGCCAAATTACAGAACTATGCATCCCTCAAAGGGCAATCGGAAAAGGTCAGTATTCCAGTCGTCATGTGTTACTCACTTCCATCCTCATGTTTGTTTTGCAGCTTTTCCGCAAAGTGGCGTTAATGGACATTGTCAACGTTGAAGATCTCGCTCTTGATTTCACACTGCCAGGCTACGACATTGAGCTAAGAGTACATGACCTTTAAATCGTTTGAGATGAAACTTTCTGACTTATCTTGGACAATCAGCCCGGTGGTCGTGACATTCCTGTGACCTCCGATAATGCGGAACAATATATCCAGGAAGTTTTGGATGCGATTATCGGGACGGGGGCTCGACCGCAGGCTAAAGCCTTCAGAGAAGGCTTCTCGAAGGTGTTTCCGATATCTGATCTGCAAGCATTCACAGCGGATGAGTTAGTGATGCTTTTTGGTAACTCTGACGAGGACTGGGGTATCGAAAGTACGTTCTATAATGACTATCGACCGACAGTGCTAACGTGATGTTGCAGCTCTCAACGAAGCGATCAAGGCTGACCACGGGTTCAATGGGGAAAGCCGTTCAATCCGCGAGTTGATTGAGCTGATGTCTGAATTCGACGTGGCCACGCGACGTGATTTCTTGCAATTTATCACCGGAAGCCCCAAGTTACCTATTGGAGGTTCGTGATTTAGTCTGGCAGTCGCCAACAAGGTTGACACAGTTGCTGAATTGCAATAGGTTTCCGGGGCCTCAACCCGCCACTCACCGTCGTTCGGAAGCCACACGAACCCCCGCTTTCCGCCGATGACTATCTGCCTAGTGTAATGACCTGCGTCAACTATCTGAAGCTTCCGGAGTACAGTTCGAAGAAAGCCATGAGAGAAAAGTTGTGTACAGCGATGAAGGAAGGAGTTGGTAGCTTCCACTTGTCTTAAGTAATATTGTGTTTCACTCCACTAACTTGTTTACACGTCCTTTCTCCTTTCTGGCAATAAGTATTTAATTTGAGTGTACTACCGTCTGTAATGAGACGAGCATTGCAACTTCGAGATTCGAAGCTTGATCAATTGATGAGTCATATCAGCTTACCACATGGCTGCGGACTGCTAGCTTTGGCGCCTTGAAATATTCCGATTGGATTCTGTTCGAAGCATGTACGTGCGTCCGGACAGACCACTTGCCGTGAAGTGTACGTTTGACCGGTGGAACAAGCACATCAGCTTTGCATCGGCCAAAAACTGTTCCTACGACCTCTTGAAGAACAAGGTGTGTTCGATATCAACTTATCAATGGCTATAAGCGAAGGAAGTCGTACGCATTAACACACTGTAGATCGAACAGTGTTTCTCCCTCTATGCGACTTCCTACGTGGTATCCTACAAGGATGATGATGGCGAAGTCACCGACATCTCAACGGAATCGGATCTTACAGAGGCCATCCAGTATTTCCAAGCCGGCTCGGACGACCCCCCTCTCTCTTCTGCAGCATCTATTCTCTCAGGGAGAAGTTTTGGCGGAAAACGGCGAATCACTCTACGGGTCCATATAACGGTGGACTACGATGGTCCCAGTTTGAGCGATACGTCGAGCTTGGCAAGCTTGGAGGAGTACAGAGGGAGAAACAAGAGCAGCGGAGATCTCAGCTGGCCAGATGTAGGGCCAACCGGCGAACTGGAAGACGATCGTTCCCATGCCACTTCGCCTTTCGAACACGTCCTCTCCTTGTCTGCAGAAGACAGAGGAGCAGCATGGCTACGAGATCAGAACGCACGCACCATTAAGGCTATGCTGGGCGCTACACCTGAGCCATCGGAAACCGATTCTCGATCGGAATGCATGTCGTGCTCGGAGGATCAGAGTTCGCAGGAAAACATAGATGGCGATCTAGCTCTGCAGCGGGATCCACGGGGGAAATACTATTACTCCTATACGGGCGGTAGCTCCTCCACGCATGACTCAGGGTATGAAGACGGTTTCAGTGTTAAGGACGAGACTGAGCCTTCGTCGAGTTCGTCCTCGGAGCACATGCGGCCAAACAGCATGCAGCTCAGCTGGCTTGCTTCGCAACAGAAAGTTCACAATCAAGACCCTGCCACAGACTCCACCGCATCATCTTCCTCTTGCTTGGATTCCATAAATTCATACACAACTCCCCCCGATATTCCTTCTGAAGTCCCGCCATACATCCCGCCTGTCGTTCCTCCACCTGGAACGCTAACGTCATGTTCCGAGTGCGGGGTGTTGCTAGATGCTATTCGTTATGTGTGCGCGATATGCGGGGAAAGGGAGCCGGTAGGCAACTCACTCGAGCCGAGCGGATCGAATTTTGGTAGTGGAAAGCAAAAGGAGAGGTGTACCGATGTCCCGCATTCTTATTCACCCCCTGCGCATCAGGAATCACGACTCTTTTCCAGTAAATCTTCCTCGACACTAGTCTCGATGATACAAGGCAGCCCTCCATGTAGGCATAATGGACATCTGAACAACAAGCCCCTGCCTTGTCTCCCGTCTCGAAGTCCAACATTGCGAGGAGGTCCTTTGTCCGAGCCAGAGAATCTGGGCTATGAACTTTGTTCTGGATGCATAGAAGCTGCCGGTATTCACCACGCGCTTTGTGCTAGTACTGAGCGAGTGGGGAGTACCTATTCAGATCCTACGTCACCCGAGGATGCAATGTCGTTGTGGATACGTTCCGCGCCACGGCAAAAGGGACAACTTCGCCACGCGTTTCTTGAGAAGGTGTGGGGTCCCCAAGGATGGGATGATGTCGGTGCGTAATTCACCTCCAATTCGTAACGTTGGTCGTCTTAACAATGATCGACTCTAGAACAGGAAGATATGTTGACGTGTATATGCTCCACTTGCAACACTACAATTACTGGGAAGCGCTACAAGTGTGCATCTTGCAAGAAATTCAATCTTTGTCTTGCCTGTTATAGGTAAGTTGTTCAGAAATCTTCCGAGTTTTACTGCCTAGTCATTAATCGTCTGTGTTCGTAGTCAAGTTCACGACATACATCCTGCCCACGCTTTTCTGCTCGTAACGGAGAAACCCGCAAGACCGAAGAGTGAACTCGAATCCAGAGTGATGATGCCAGACACGAACGAAGAACAACGTACGCATCTGAGTCTGTTCAGCGTCTTTTTAGCTTCTGTTCTGACGCGTATGTTACTTTGCAGCCATGAAGCACTCAGATGTCAAGTGCGCGCAGTATGTACCTATTGTTGGCACTCCTGGATTTATTGATTAAATTTACTACTACAGCTGCCTTCAGGACATTCTAGGCGCCCGATTTCATTGTGCAGTCTGTGACTCTGTTGACATATGCGCTAACTGCGAGTCAGCTGGGCTCCCAGGGAACCTAGATTCCTCCGATGGAGGGCACTTGTCTTCACACATTATGATAAAGGTCTGCTAGCATTGTGGTTCGTTGAAGACGATTACCCACATAACTTTCATCAGATTCCATTCCCACTTGCAAATCAGCAGGTTCAGACTGCTTCTCGTCGCGCCATCTATCTCTGGACTGGCCGGGATGCTGCACACGTCCTCACTGCGTCCCGCTCCAAACCATCTTCCGTCTATTCTTCTTACGCAAAAACTGTAGTAGGTTCTCGCGTGCAACTCTCCGCGGCAGACGATCCACCGGAAGACCACCAGATTATTTGTAATGGATGCCATGAGGTTCGTGCACGAGCCTGTAAGGCAGGGACGGTTTTTTATCTAATGATTCCCTTACAGACGATCTTTGGGACGAGGTTTCAATGTGCGACGTGCCCATCGTCTCCTAGCGCATTCAGCCTGGTCCGTCTGTCTCGCAGTACAGTGTAAAGTCCTACCTAACCACTGAAACACTTAGTGTGCTTCTTGCGAGGAGCGATCGTATCTGTATCACGACCCCATGCATGTGTTCTTCAAACTTCCACGTCCGGTTCATCGTCCGCTTCAGTCCCCCTCTGGGTTCTTGCCTAAGCTGTATGTCATTCTTTCTCCTTGTGCTTACCGTGATTTCGGAGCGCCTTGCTTTCTCTCTGTAGATACAAAGTCCCCGCCGGGCCCATGGGTGGTCTTACACCTTGCAAGGACCCGAAAGGTTTGTCTGAGAAAGTTCCTCCATGCAAAAGGTTGCTGACCTTGCCATCTGTACACAGAATACCTGTCTTTCCTCATTCACTCCACAGCATTGTGCGACCGTTGTCTAGATCGCATTAGTGGTGCCTGGTTCCGATGTGCATATTGCGCAAAGGATCTCTGTGGGGTCTGTGAAGCGCTTGATACGCACGACCAGACACACTTGTTTGTAGTTTTCAAGGCACCGGTAAGATCTACACGCGCTCTTCGCTGAAGCTGATAGGCTGACGGTCGAGTTCTCACTAGGTTGATATACCCCAATTCCGGTGATGTTCAGGCTATCTACAGAGAGAGAAGTACACTGACGTCTATAGCAGAAAGTTCACAAACTTGGAAAATCCACCACCTATCATTCCCTTTCATGTGTACCGGTAGAGCGGTTCGGCAAGATCAGAGTATACATATCATGGACTCCCCAATATGCCGCCATCTAGATTTGGACTGTCTGCATTAGCACCAAATTAATGTGTTGATTTCGCGTGGGACTGGACCTGCGAGGTAGATCAGAAGTGTTGTGGACTCAGCTCTTTTTAAATCCTGTCGGTTGGATTCAAAGTCAGTGGACGGCGGGTGGTGAGTTGAATGAACACACCAAGTCGTCTCCTCTCATAGAACAGATCTGTCCTACTGGCACCGAGATTCACGATTTTCGGACACCCATCACGATCCTTCTCGAGTCTAGTGCACTCTGCGCAGTAGTACGCGTCGGAAATACCTGCATGGATCGATTAGTCAGATACGACATCAAGAAAAGCAAATGACTATACCTGGAGAGCCGCATATGATGCATCTACCGCCATAGGTTCCAAAGTTACATTCATCGCATATACGAACGAGGGTCTCGGGGCGAACATAGGAGTCGCAGACCGGACTGTAACCGTGTTAGCGGAACGACGAGAACATGATCCGATGAATATGCTCACCATTTACCGTCACACTTTTCACACAAACGTCCGATCGCTGATGTGGAGTGAGCATGAGCAAAAAACGGTTGACACAAGGGTACTCACCGATTCCAGGCTGACGCCTGCACATGATTAGATCTACATTTATCAGACAATGAACGGGCTAGAGATGCGTGTGGCACTCACCCGGATGATGCTTGGACATGACTGTATGCGGTCAACACGGTTGGTCCGGCACGCTCGAATGACCAAGCATGTTTGTTGATGGCTGTGGACGTGGCTGTGGCTGTGCTAAGAGGCACCTCGCCCTTAAGTAGCTGATGATTGCAGGCAGCCAACGTGTATAAAATCAACTGATGAAACGCTCGACTAGTGTTCTCCTCCTCCCCTCCACAGTGCCATGATATCATTCCCAGCATCCAGCTGGCAGTCCTCAAGGACAAGAAACAAGCGCCCCAGTAATACCAACGATGCCGACGTTTCCCATGGCCGCGCCGTGTCCACCATCAACCCTCGTCTATACCTCACGGATTTCTATTCGGCTCGTGCTGAAGGCACCCTGCAGCGCCTGGGCGTCACGCACATCGTGTCCGCCATCGAGCCAGACATGCGCAAGGATTTCGGAGATGGGGTGACGGTGATGCACGTCCCGATCCGGGATGACGTGAACGCCGACATCGCGCAGTGGTTCGACCGGGTCGTCAAGTTCATTCAGGACGCGCTGGACGCGGACGAGAAGCACAGAGTCCTTGTGAGTATTGGTGGTCGCTGTGGCCGATTGGCGTGGGTGTCGGATCATGATGCATCATGATGGCTGATCGCGATGCTGTACTAGGTGCATTGTTTGCAGGGAATATCCCGATCTGCCACGCTCGTCTGTGCCTACCTGGTGGCTACGACACCGATGCGGGCCACCGAGGCGATCGCATTCGTGCAGGCGAAGCGTGGCATCGTCTCGCCAAACCCCGGCTTTCGGCGTCAACTCGTCCTCTGGGAGCGTCAGTTTGAGGAGGCGAGGGCGAGGGCGGCGCAGGAGCGACGCAGAAAGTCCAGAAGTATAGGTGGTTTTGGAGACGCGCTATCGAGGCTTTGGGCGGGCAATACTAATAAATCAGCAAGACAGTCGATGAAGCGTTGATGCTCTTGTGCCGGTGACATCAGCGTTAACGGGCTGTTGTTAGTGATACCCCGCGGATATCTACAAGGGACTTTGCTTTTACTTACATTGCTAAAACATGTACTTTTTAGTTGATGATGCTGCATGTGTTACGTAATACACGTCTTTGACGACGACTCTGCTGGCGACGAGCCCTTGTCGAGCATCTACAACGAAGCGGTGCACATACACTATACCACTGGCAGTCGGATGGACATTCCTTGAAAAAAATACGCACTCATCGCAACCACAACCTCTAGAGGAAACAGCGTACTTCATCGCAGTCGGTCTCTTCAGAACCTCTACATAATATATCTCTCGCCACGACCACACATAACATATACCCCGTCCAAAATGCACACCAGACATTCCTCTAGCTCTCCCCGCAAATCGTCTCGCCACCCTTCGACATCTTCCAACTCTATCCTCGTTCATTCCACCCCTCTATCCACGCTCGATCAGGGCATCGCCGTCCCCTCCGGCGCACATTCTTTAGCCCATGAACTTGCGTTCGCGTTGATGCCCGACCCCGCTGGAAGCGCATCCAGACTATTAGCTGAAGAATTCGGTATCGAATACGACGAAGGTGCCGAAGGCATCGACGACGGCCCTCTTGCCAGGCATGGTAATGGGGATGCCACAGTCGGAGATGATACTGACGGAGCAGTACTAGTACTCGACGGAGGTGCAAGCTTGGCAGACGAACTCGGCGAAAGCACGCCAGGGGGTAGTCTAGCCGCCGAGCTCGGCAGTGTCGTGGACGACGAGCTGCATGGTCTAGATGGGGGTGGCACTCACGAGCAGAGTGACGTCGATGGAGCAAACGATGAGGAAGACGAGGATGCTGTCCGGCGGGCTACGCTGGCTCAGGATGCGATGGAGGTTCTGGCACAGAACCTTGCATCGACGGATAGGTTCCTCTCGCACCTGCGGGCCATCGACGCGACCTTTACCCTGGAGAACCTCACGACCGACATTATCAGCGAGCTCAACGATGCCGTGCGTGACCGCGAGGGGCAAATACGCGAGCTGGCTTCACATGATCGTGACCTGAAACGCATTGCCACTGAAGTGGGGGGCATGGATGTGCTTGGTGATCTTGACGTTGACTCGCTTGAACTATCCCTCTCCGAAGACGAGCCGGAGCGACCGCCCCAGCTCGAGTCTGTCGCAGAGGAGGAAGAGATTGTGGAAGGAGAGTCGGTCTATGCCCCCTCTGCCCCCTCGTCTCCTCAAAAGCCATTTTTCGGCTCTATACGCCCATCTACGCCCTTGTCATCCCAGTTAGCATCCGTATCGAAACCTTCGAACAAGCAACCTCCGTCGTCGATATCGACCCTCGGCATTGCGCTCCCATCGATGACCCATATGCGCTCACATACGGCGTCTTTCCTCGCGTCACTTACGATCATATCGGAGCAGTCACAGGTGAACAGCGCAGCTACGGCTGATGCGGGACGTAAAATCCGTTCTGTGAAGAATCAGCTTGCGAAATGGAAGACGGAGACGGAGGGTGCGGAGCGGAGCCGGTCGAAGATTGAAAAGTGGGAGGCCGAAAGTGTTGGCCGGAGGGACGGGCGGGTTGTGGTCGACGAACACATGAGGGCGTTCGAAAAGGCGGTGACGGAGGCAGGGATGAAGACGCGAGCAATAATGGCGCGATGAAGGACGATTTTTACCCCGCACAGACTATAGCTACTTACTTAGTACCATCGATTTGTAGACTATATCCATATTCTCCGTGTATTGCTGTGCAAGATGGCTTCGTCGCCGTCCATGACGGACGCGCTCACCGCACCACTCACGACGGTCACCACACTTTCCAACACCCTCTTTCAGTCCTTGTCGTCACCCCATCCGCATGCCAAACCGAGCGTCGCTCCACCGCCCATCTCTGCTTTCTTTAGCGCGGAAGTGTCCCTTGCGCGTGCGTTGGCAGACACGGCCGCGCACCAGAGACGACAGAAACGGATCGAGGAGTTGATCGCGGAGATTGGGGTGCTCGACACAAGATGGCGGTACATCGTCGAGCACATCGAGCAAGGGAAGAGGGAGCTGGAGGGCGTAGTCAGGGAGGGCGAGGATAGGATCGAAGGGATACGCAAAGCCAAGGAAGGTGAGCAGCCACGTTCTACGCTACGTACGGGGGTTACATGACGCACTCCAGCATCGATACCCTATCCGGAGCTGCTCGCGTACGCACAGTCGCTCAGCGCGTTCACGTCTGCGCCCCCGAACATGCCTGACCCGAACGCACCGTTGAACGCGGTGCACGGTGCCCCCGTTCCCTTATTCTTCCCGCCGTTCCCCAACGAAGAGAAGATGCGGAGGGGACGGCTGAACGTCGAGAAGCCCCTCGGCGGGCTCGGAGAGAGTCACAGTGTCAAACGTAAGTGCTCGTGTGCTTCCTTGGTCGACCTGACTACACTTATTATTACAGCCCACTCGCCGTCGCCCAAGCCCACGCAGGCTTCCCGCGACCGCGGTGGGGTGAATCCGTACCGACACGAGGTTCGCACGCAGACACAGACGGTCTTTGACTTGGACTTGGATCTCAACCCGGACCTGTGATACATACTACTTTGATTACATAAACGTAGTGTCCTTATCGTAAACATCTTCCTCTTTATTCCTTCCTTTCCGTCTTCCGTCTTTTTTTTTCTTTTTTATTCCTTCAGTTATCGAATGGCAGGCTATTTCTCGAATCACTCTCAGTCTCATCAGACACGCTTTGCCTCCCAGCAAAATCCATCACCACCCGTACAGCACACACCTACCACCACCACCACCACCACCACTACCGCGCTGGTTACGCAGCAGGACCCGCCCCGAACCCGCCTTCCTTCCAGTCGCCATTTCTCGACTTCGCTGGCGAACCGCGAACCAGACCCCACGCTCACCAGAACAGCTGGTTCATCCCCCTCGTCCACCACGGTACACCCTCTCCGGAACACGTATGTTCGTGCTCGTGTCCACCCCCCGTCCTCGTGCTCACTCGTCGTCGTCAATCGACGACCGTCTCCAGCTGGGTTTTCTGGTTCCGCCAGCAACGTGCTCCAGGGAATAAGATCACCAACTACGAAGAAGGAATCAAAAAAGTCGCCTCCTTCTCATCGGTCCGTTTGTCGCTCTGCTTTTTTTTCGTCGTGCCAAATTCCATCCTTTTTTCTTCTTCTTTACTTGCAGGTCGAGTCCTTTTGGTCCTTGCACACCCACCTCTCCCTGCCGTCTTCCCTCACGCCTACGACCGACTACCTGTTGTTTCATGCCGGCGTGCGGCGTCCCGTCTGGGAAGATCCCCTCAACCGTGCAGGCGGAAAATGGATTATCCGTCTAAGAAAGGGTGTCGCGGATCGCGTATGGGAGGATCTGGTGTGTGGCGTCGTGGGTGACATGTTTGACGATTGCGGAAGGGGACACCTCAAGCTGGATGGTGACGGCAACGACGAGGACGGCGAGGAGTGGCCGGAGATCTGCGGGTGCACGATCAGCGTTCGACAGAGCGAGGACATCGTGTCCATCTGGAATCGCGTCGAGGTGGATATCAAAGTACGTGAAAAGATCAGGTTGGTACAATGCTGTCACTCGTCTCTACACCTGACACACGAGGATCCGTTGGACAGGGACACAATTCGGCAGGTTCTTAACCTCCCTGTTTCCACGATAATGGAGTACAAATCAAACAATGGTATCTCATCTCCTACTTGTTCCTGTCGTCTATGTCCGGCTAAGTGTGTTGTACTCGAATGCAGACTCGATGCAGGACAAGTCCTCATTTCGCAACTCGGCCATTGAGCGCGCGCCTCCCGTTCCCTGATCCCTACCGAACCTAGGCTGAGCACTCGGTGCTCAAACGTCACTTGGTGGGGGCAGAGCCGCCTGCTCGGCGACGAAACATGTTTTGTCACGGACTTGGAGGCGGTCATATATCCGGAGATGGAACCCCAAACTGATTGGAGATGTACATCTTTACGTTAGGGCGGACGAGTAGCTGTGGTGACGATCACAAATGTTGACATTTTTCTTGGAGGTCAGACAGTTGGCAGTGAGCTGAGATGTCATTGAAATGAATTGATAGAAATATAGCACGACACGACATATCTCTCAAAGCACGAGGCTGCCGCGAGAATCCCATTCAGGCGTGTACATTGGCTCGCAGGTCATATAGAGTTTTCCCATAATAGGCACCAGCACCAGCGCTGGTCAGGGCGAGAACGACGGGAACAGGTCCTTTGGTGATGCGGGGGAGCGAAGACAACAGCAAAAGAGCGGAGGCGCCTGTACCGTGATCAGCGAACATAGATTCATCAGGGGTGGTGACGCGGAGCCTCACCGAAGGCGCCCTCAATTCCATTCGGAGCCCCCTTTTTGATTTGCTCTGCACTCCACATGTAGAGAGCACCGACACTTGAACGCGGCATTATGAATGGACGTCGCACGAGAGGTATGTGAGCTACTACTTACCCGATTCCAGCAATGAGAGAGGGGAGAGAGCGAGTCCTGAGGTAACCTGTGAAACCGCCGGCGATGCAGAGTGCACCGACCGAGTACGCTGGGATTGCAGACTGGGGAACGGGCATGTCAGCTCTTCTAGAAATATAAAACGTGTTCGGATGAGCTTGCCATGATATGATATGTTCAGGTAGAGCTTACAGAAAAAGTACAAATAATCTTGGTGAAAGCAGCGGTTCAACTCGGGCGCGTGTGATCGCAAGGTCGACTACATTAGGGCAGCAGCTACATCATCACATCATCATGGCAGACAAATCTGGCGCATACGTTGCAAAGGCGGGCGACACCGACTTTCGAAAGAAATGGGACAAGCAAGAGTATGCGGAACGAGCGCGAAAGAAGGACGATGAAGAACGCGAGCGCATGCAGGAGAACGAAGAACGGATGAAGCAGGGTGCGTCTCGCATCTCTCTCAATCATAAATGACTTCATAACCTTCTTTACAGGTAAAGCGCCCAGAAAAGGGCGAAAGGGGGACCTCCCGAAACCTACAGAGCTCATGAAACGTCGCGAACAATCGCTAGAGCTCGACAAGAACCTCAATAAGACAACGGTCGTGCAGAACCCTGGCGGTCGCGGACCCGGACAGCCCGGCTTCTATTGCGAGACGTGTAACCGGACGTACAAGGACACCACCGGGTATTTGGATCACATCAACGGCAGAGCTCGTGAGTTCATCCTCTTTGTTATTTGGCCAAGGCCGGAGTTGATGGTCTTGTTTTTAACCTAGATCTTCGGAGGCTGGGACAAACGACTCGCGTGGAGCGCTCGACCTTGGAGCAGGTTCGCTCGCGAATAGCTCTCTTGCGAGAGAAGACGAAGGAGGCATCCGCTGCCAAGTCCTTTGACTTTGACAAACGACTAGCAGAAGTCAAGGCCCAGGAGACCGCCCGACGCGAAGAGAAGAAGATCCAGAAACAGGCCCAGAAAGAGCAGGCGCGAATACAACTTGCAAAGGAATCAACCATGGAGGTCGATAGCGAAATGGCAGCTGTCATGGGTTTTGGAGGGTTCGGCTCGAGCAAGAAATGACGAAGATGTTCCACCCCCGAGTGTGTACTAACGTTCATGTATCTCCAAGTTCCCACTACTCTACGGACTTCTATGCTCATCCCGTCGCAATTCTTATTATTCTACTCGTCACCTCAGGTATAGTGGAAGTTCCCTTGCGTTTATGGTCTTGCTGTCGGTTTGCCCTTTCAAGCCCGAGGAGAACTTTATGTCGATGAACAGATTCCTTCCCGGATGTCGGTAGGGGCATTCCTTATTGTCTTCAAAGCGAGCGAACCCAGCTGATAAAGTCCCTCTTAGTGTACTCGTCCATTAGCGCTAGATGAACCTGTACATCCAGACGCACGACCATGTCGTGGAGCACTTTCCTTTGGAAGCGGGCAGCAGCTCGAGATATGATATCGTTGGACCGTCAGATCGCCCGCGACGCGCTTGATCTCGTCTTCGGTCAGTTTCCCGCTGTCAACATACGCTTGCACGGCATCGCCCGAAACGCTCAGGAATGAATATACTGCGCGTCGTGGTGGAACACCACTAGGGCAGCTTTTAGTGGTGTTTGTTAAGTACAGATCAAATCAACCGACGTCGGTGAAACGGAGAAATATGGCAAAGAGGGCGAAGGAGGTTATCTCTCTTGCGAATATTTACGATGGTTGCTGCTCGGTCTTCATCAAATTATCCTTCCTGGGTGGTTCAGGAAGTGGTACGTGAATTGGCGATGCATCATAAGCATAAATTTGTGTCTAGTCCGTTATTCCCTGAGCAAAACCCTATGAAATGAACGCTCTGGTCTGACTATCGATAGTAGATACTTCTCTTATTCTGTCGATCCAGCAAAGGTACTTGAGTACAACGCGGTCGCAAATGGCGAAGTTACATGTCAAAGGTGGGGACATCTATGAATTGGCACCAAAGTTGGCCGAGACAGCCGTGTTAACTATCGCTGTAGAGCAAACCGGGCGATCCTCTCCGCAGAATCCCGGACATCTTCTGGGAAGATCTGGGGTAGAATCCACCACCCATGCGGACGTTCGTCATATTCGACGAGTTCGACAGGCCTCCCAAGTGCTGCGAGACGCTTCTTCAGCTCGCGGGAGGCGTCGATCAAGAGGTCCGCATCACCGACCAGGATGAGCGTTCTGGGCCAATCAACCGTGAAGGATAAAAGGGACCCAGAAACGAGTGGATCCGAGCGTGCGACGCCAGACTCGCTGACGTACGTGCTCGAGGCGTGTTCGTGCCCGGCCAGACCGATGATGTCGTTCTCCGCGAGCGTCTTGGCGTAGTCACTGAAATCGTTCGTCTGGATCGAGGCCGGCGCGATGGCAACGACACCGTGGGGACGCGGTCTTTCGGACTGCAGGACGAGGTGGGTCAATACGACCGCTGTGCGAACGGGGGGTCAATACGCGCATTAGATGGGCGCTCCGAGAAAGGTACTGACCGTGATTTCCCCCAGCACTGTCGCCCACAACGACGATGTTAGATGCCTTGTATCCCTTACCGAGGACGTAGTCGTAGGCAGCCACGATGTCCTGGAGTGCTGCGGGAAAGACGTTCTCCGGGACCGTGGCCAGGCGGTAGCTTGGCGCGATGAGCACACACTGAGCTGCTCCTTCCGACTGCGAAGCGACCGCACGAAGTATCTGGGCATAATATTGGATAAAGAATGCGATCGTGGGGTGACCGACGATGTTGCCTCCGCCGTGGATGAAAAAGATGACGCGGGTATTGGCGATATCTTTCGGGTCCTGTGGATCCAAGCCCGAGTCAGAGTTGGCATTGGCATTGGCCATGCTATTGCTGAGGGAATAGAAGTAGATGGGAACCCGCTCCGGAGTCTTCAGCACCCCGGTGCTCTCCAGGATAGGGTGCGGGTGGGGGGACGGAGGGGCGATCTCGATGTTCACCGTGACATCCGGTGGGAGGGTCTCTGGAGCTGGGCGCCGGGCGCGCTGCTCCACGGACTCGCCGGGGATACTGGGGGGAGATGGCAGATCCGCGCGAAGAATTTCACGCACTGGTAGAAGCGCATTGCGTTGCGCGTCTGAGAGCGGCATGATGGCGGCCTACCAACGGTACGAGCACGTGGTATGCCTCTTATATTCAATGTGAGCCGGATGTAACTCCAACCTTGCAACTTGAGAGGTTACGCCCAGTAAGGACCTCGACGATTCAAATATTGAAAGGCGCAGCATCGTCTCTTATACACACGCTTTGTAGCCCGAAAATCCCATGAGTTCAAGATCATATAGAAACAAAATCCCGGTGAGGTAAGTATGACTGATTTGAAAGAAAGAAAGAATCAAACGGTACAGTTTCTCCAACAACGATCTAAGTTCACCTTTTCCAACGCATTCGACGAAACAGAGGGATCATCGATCAACTATCAACGTCGGCCCTCGTTCACCGTCAGCTGTCCGACGAATGGGTTCATAGCACCATAGCACAACGGCGTCGGATGCTGCAACAACCCTTCCTTCCCATTGGTCACGTGAGGATTTTAGTGCTGAACCTGCTGCGGAGAGGGTGGAAACAGGGGTGAAAACGGCGCGCGGTTGGGGATCGAGGCTAACAGAGGGGTACATTCGTTCGAGACAATGGGGGAGAGGCTTCGTTCGTGTTCGACGATCCTACCGGTTGGGAAGATGCGAGTAAGTATTATAGAATATCGATGTGTTGGTAAGGCACCATAACGTACCCCCGCATCACGGCAGCATTCGTAAGTCGCTTTGCAAGTCGCTTACTCTGGTTATCCTCGTACTGATCCGTCTCGTCAACGATCTCTTCTGATATAATTTCCTGTATGCGAGTCGCCAAGGGGGCAATGGATAGGTAAGGTCGTCGATCAGAAACTCTCTCAATGGAAGTATCGCTGACCTCGATAATATCTACCACCAATGGACACAATAATGCGATATTCGGCACCAGCGCTGCTAACACACGCACCTTCAAGGGTGATCACGCCAATGCCTCCACCAGCACGCCCAGGCGTGCGGCTCACTAGCAATAAATGCGCACGCCCAGTTTGGCTTTACGATAGGAGAAACTAGAATAAGACAAATTGGCCCCGCAGGAAGTGACGGTTGCGTACAAGTAATGCAGTGCCTGGAAGCAATTGATAGATGGAAGTGCTTCCGGCAGGATGGAAAGTTTGATGGAGGAAACAGGGAGTGCTTGTGTGGGGTCATACGCCAGGAGCTGCAGTACGAGCCATCAATATGCATATCACAAGCGCGGGGCAGCGATGAAGAGAATGAAGGACCTTCTTAACGAGAAGGAAACCACTGAAAGCGAGTGGATCGCCTGATTCGTGCACGGGTATCCGCGAATAACCACTATTAAGTCTAGAATGCGATTGGATGATCAGATATGTGACATAGGGTGAATACACATACATGGCGTCGAAGGTGTTGTGATCCAAGATCGTGTCCATACTAAGCGTGACTATGTCCTGAAATAGGAGATCTTTTCAGGGCTGTACGAGTGATGGAGATAGCTCAGACAAACCTTGATAGGGGTCATGATGGTTTCCACATTTTTAGTATTGAGCTCCAAAACACCATTGAGGATACTAATTTCGTCGTCACGAAGGGGTTCCTCGCCGGTACGATGAAATTGGAGAAAAGACTTCAACTCCGCCTTCTTATACGTGTGCGTCTCGTTTGCGCCAAGAACGTAATCTAAGAGCTTGGCGATGGGCCAGGCAACCGGGGCTGGTGCACCACATGAGCGTAGGCGGATGAAAAGTAAAGTGGCATACCAAACAAATACATGAGACAGAGAACAAAAGGAGCACAGCGAGCACCGATTGCGAGGCCATACCGTACGCTGACAGCTTGTGGAATGATCCTGGAAGAGTGTCTGGCACTCCGGAAGGAATTTAAAAAAAAGGAAAGGAACGTACTCGCTATGTAATATGAAACGAATCTCGATGCTCAACGGGATGGGGATGAAAGAGTAACACAAGACGTACCCAAAGATGACTAGTCGAGGGATAAAAAGTGAGAGGGTAGAAACAGTCAGATACACATACAACTCGTACCGATAGCCGTCGTAGAGATGGCGACGGCAGCTAAACCGCCACCAAGCTAGAGAACGAATATTCAAGCAATGTACAAACCCATCAGTGTGTATCTATGCTCACTGCACTATCCAGGAAGATGGGCAAGCTTTCGTTGATGATCTATGGGGTGAAAATGGTAGGTACTAAGTACAAGCGGAAGGCATACTGACGACATTGCCAAGAAGAAGAACCTGACCAGATGTGAGCTAGTAAAGTAAAGTGAGGGAGACAGGAATGCTGACGACGAGGACCCAATGACGACCTCTCTGCATAAGACTCAATACTAGGAGCGATGAGGGACGAATGGACGTGAGGAGAAGGTGAGAGAACCTTTTTGAGCATTTCGCTTTTCGGCCATGTCTTCGGAGGAGGTTGCGAGAACTCGAAGGTGGAGTTCGTCGAGACCCATGAGTCCGAGAGTGAGTCTGGTGCAGATGAGAGAGCGTACCACCTGACAGAGGAGAAACATACCCGGCGAATACACCGCCAGCAAGGACGAGGACGGCACTGATGGCTATCTTCGCGAAGAATTCCTCTGGAGAATCAACTAGTATGCTGTGAGTTAACAAAACATGAAAGTGAGGGATGATCATAGTTGCCAATGTCACTGTTGTTTAGTCATCAACCCATCATTCGATCGATCGATGCCACTTCCCCAGGAGAACAAGGAGTACAGCACCAAGGAGTATTGGTGAGCGTGCACAGAACTACCCTCCCTTCGAATACATACCTCTGATCGCGCAGGAATTCGAGATATTCACGGTACGTCCCTACCACCAAGGTCACGCGTATTCTCCCGTTGGATGAACTGTCGTGAGACAGGGAAGACACAGATCACTCCTTTGATTGGTTCAAATCCTATGCCGATCTCGCCGACCACCTTCGTGTCTTGATCCCCGACAAGAATGTTCGAATATTGATGCTCGGGTGCGGAAACTCCAAGTTTTCGGAAGATGTAGGCGAACACTGCCTCGCTTGCGGGTGTTGACGTGGCATGGTTATCCCTAGATGTGGGAGGACGGCTACAGAAACATTGTCAACGTCGATGTCCGTCCGTTCTCGACGGCCAGTCCAGAGTTTGATTCTCGTTCTCACATGCTTCACAGTACTCGGCGATAGTCATCGAGCAGATGCGGGCTCGTCATGCCGAGCTTCGACCAGAAATGGAGTGTACGTGCCGCGTACTGGATGATTCATAGTGGTCCTATGCCCATGGCATCGCTGCAGGGCATGAGATGGACGTACGCGCCTTGTCGTTCGATGACGCTTCTTTTGACGTCGCGATCGATAAAGGTAGGGCTGAACCTTTGCTCTAGCTCGACCTAATCCAGGTCCCAAAGGAACCATGGATGCGATGATGACGTCGTCTACCGATGTTTGGGTCCGTGCGCGTAGTATGACGATATCCCAAATACCAGACTGAAAGCGTGCAGAATCCTCCGGAAGAGATCGTCAAAGACTGCACTGCTGAAGTATCCGAGGTGCTCAGGTGCCGTTCGAACCTCCCCAGCATCTTCCCTTGACGAACAAAGCTCACCACCACCTGCCTTGCCACAGGGTCCTTCGACCATCTGGCACCTTTCTCTACGTTACGTTCGGTCAACCTCACTTTCGCAAAAGGTTTCTTACGGGCCCGCATTCTTCTGGAGCTAAGCTGGAAATAAAAGAACTTGGAGAGTCTTTCCATTACTACATGTATATTTTGCGCAAAGTGGCCTAGATTGGATGTTGGAAAACTCATCTCTGTATTAGATCTGTTGCAGTAGACTGACTACCACTCCTATGCACGGGGTTGTGTGGGATACCACCGGGCAATGTCGACTGTTACTTCCCTGAAAAAGCATGAAAGCGTCGGAGGACATACAGGCCTCCGGGGATTCCTACCCGGTTTCCGCACAACACTTTTCACAACGGTTTCCGCTAGCGAATTCAGACTTGCCTCTACATTTGACGTCTCGTGCATATATTGTTGTGAGTCGAGGCTTCGAATTACGCAGTTGCTATCATCACACCAGTCTGCCTTGTTCAGGAAGTGGAAGCCCTGTGTATTCTCGACAGAAGCGGAGCGAGTGATTTGGAAAACTCATCTTGAAATGTCTGGCATGGCAAGACATACTCTTAAAGGAACGAGGGTGCGTTTTGTGATGCACGCAGAACGCTACATGCGCTCTAACGAGCTTGGGTAGACGTATCGGTGTTGGTCATCTCTGACCGATCTGACCTACTAACCTCTGTCGTGAACCGTGTATGCGTGGCCCAAAGTACCCACAGTCGTTCCGCCCATCTCTTGTTTTCTAGCTCGATAGCACCATCAAAGGCCTAGGATGGAGAGAAAGTTGAAGTTGCTCCCTGTCGGCCGCGGGTGACTCCAGGGCGTCTCTCCGCTTCTTGAAGAACAAGTCGTCAAATCTCCAAGAGGATGGAGACCCATGATGCGTT
>JBBPPG010000356.1:0-27256 GCA_038091855.1 Leccinellum luteum | reverse complement strand
TATTGGCAGACCTGTGCAGACACCACAGAGAATTACAGAAAGGTACCTAGTAATACAGATCTGTACAGAAAAATAGGGGAAATGTAACTACACAATTTTAGTATTAATATAGAGTGAAATTTTTATGAGCCAATCATTACATAAAGTTAAGCCTCTTACCAAGTTTTTGTGAGTAAAAATACAAATATGGTCATGTTATGAGTAAAATACTTTCAAGCAAATGTGGCTGTGTAAAGGTCCATTCACTGATCAGTGTGAAAGCTCTCATTGGGGAGCTACCACTACCCCAACTGCTTGCCAATCTTGAAGGCTTGAACTGAGGAGTCATTTAGGAAACTACCACTAGCAGCAGCACTAGTAGACAGAGGGAGTAAGAACACAGATGTGCTGACCCTCTGCAATGCTGGTTGTTTAAATGGGAGAATGTGGGTGAGAACACTGGCAGGGAAAGTTCCCAATTAGCATGAGGCCAGTAGTGACTATAATAGGTATGCTCCTATCCACGAGCTGGCATGCCTGACCACTTTCATAGTTCTAGACTGACTTTATCATTCCCATGTGGTCCCTATCTCACCAAGACCAGCCGAAGTCCACTGACTGTTTGTTTCAAGTAACAGTGGTTGTGCACATAAAGTTGGCCAGATGTCTCATAACATACGGTTGACTGTCATGGCAGAGCCTGCTACCACGAGGGAGGTCATTTCCGCAGTGAATGTTCAGCCTGAGTATTCTGTAACTCATGCAGTACTAGTAGAAACATATATATACAACTTGAAATAGTAACAATGAATAAATTGCAAAACTAGTACTCCCAGAAGAAGAAAAAAGGTATTCAATGTCTATCAGGGCATGCAGCCACCCACCATCATCATGCTCCAGACGCAACACATCACAATGCACTCGCACGATCCATCAATCCCCTCACCCGCCTTCGCAGCCGCTCACCCTCCATCTTTCGCTCCAACACCTGCTGTGCAGGCATGTCCTTGCGCCGCATCCACCCCCGCGTCGTCGCCGTCGTCGTCGTTGCAGTTGTCAGATTTCCCTCGCCCACGTTCTGAACACGTCTCGCATGCAGCGCAGACACGTCCACGACGCGCGGCGACGACGAAAAGTTGATGACGTCCCGGTACAGCATCTTCGTCTCGGTGGCGAGGGAACGCACGGTCAGAGGCGGAGGCTCCGCAAGGTCGGAATCATCGGAGTCGTCAGAATCGGAGAGCGTGCATGGGTCGAGAGGTGGTACAGGCGGTAGGCGAACCGGCTCTGGGAGCGGTGGAAGGGATTGGATCTCTTTCAAAAGGTCTTGACCTCTGAGATACGAATTCTCCGTCCGTAGGAACCTCACCGTGCCGCGGAGGGCCTCGATCTACGAGTAGAAGATATTAATATTTTGTTTAGAAAAGGTTTCGGAAAAATAACGTGCCTGTTCGAGCAGATGAGAGGTTTCGACACTTCCCTCGATGAGAGCGTTGTCCGACTCGGTAGGTTGATTTCCGGCAGCTACTCGACGAAAAAAAATGAAAATCAGCAACCTGTCACGACGGACTCCCCGAGTCTCGTACCTTGTCTCTCTGGTGGAGCCATAGCCTTGAGCTTCACGTTCTCTTGCTCGAGCAAATCCAGGTCAGCCTGCAACTGCTCCATCGCCTCCTCGTACGCCCGCTCCTGCTTCCTGGCCTTCGAGACCTCGCTCTCCAGCTCGACGATCGTATCCGTCTGTTTCTTGCTCGCTTCCATGCGGCGTTCCATCAGCTCGATCTTGACAGTCGACTCCTGAATGGTCTGGTCTCTCGACTTGAGACTGCGAACCAGTCCTTGAATCTCGTCTTGGAACTGTGCCGCCTTGCGTTCCGCCTCGACGTTGACAGCCAAGCTGGCTCGAATTTCGTCCACGCGAACGATCCAGGGCGGCGTGCCAGTGACTTGTTAGACGTTGAGCACGATTATGGTCGAACAGGAATTTGAAAAAAGACGTACTCTTGACGACGTTCTCTGGTTCGAGTGCAACAGGTAACAGTTTGCTACACTCGCCCGCAAGCTGTGCGATGGCTTCACGAACGGCCTCCCAGAATGATGCACCGGGTCGCAGGTCCTTCGCAACGGTCGACATGGCCGTTTGCTTGGCATACGTGAGTACCGTCGCAAGCTGGAACGAAGACTTGGCGCTTTGAGCGTCACTAAGGTGCGGAATGACTTGTTGAGCAAGCTATGGGGGGTAAAGGTGTCAGTCTCACGTTCTCATGATTAGAATCGAACGTACGGAAATACCAAAGTTGACGAGCTCGGGGGCGGCATTGCTCAAAATTTTCAGCTGACCTACCACATGTGCCTTCAATGCCGCAGAGTCTTGGATGACGTCCTCCAAGCGTTTCGCAAGTTTCCTAGTTTGCAATCATGAGCTATCGCACAAACAGAGAGAAGGAAACTGACTTGGAGAGGACTTTCGCGCTCTTGCATTGATCAAGTAGCATCTGAAGGGGTTCAAAAAGCTCGGTTGCTGGATCATATCCATCCATTTCGAGAACCACGTCTTTATCTCGCAGGATGGCAGCGATCGAAGTCTTAGTGAGTCCGATAGAAGCAGCAAACACATCAAGGTCATTGTCAAACGAGAGGGCATAGCCCAATTCTCGTTCACCCAGATCCTGGTCAAATCCGCTGAAATACGACTCGTCCAGATGGTCGAACTGTGCATGCAACCTGTATACCGCATAGAGATCAAGTCTCATCCGCTTCTAGAGTTCCGATCACTCACTTCACGATGTCGCTGACAAACTCCACTGCGCGGAATTCGTCACGTCGGAGGAGATCGATATGCATATCGATACGTTTCTCCATGGGCGCTATTTCTGGGTATATGCGGCCCATATTCAGGAACGAGGATGGATCACAACGACGAATGATTGCAGAAAAACGTCTGCATAGGACGGCGAGGCTCACGGCACGACCTCTCATCTGCGAGTACGCGTCACTTGTGCAACGATTGAGAAAAGGAGCTATACTGACTTCACAAATGCCAACAATAGTGTCTGACACATCTCCGTTGAGAGACTCTGGAAGCCCATGCGCCTGTCCCACGACAGTGTTGATAAGATCAATTTTCAACCCCACTCTCTGGAAAAAGAGGTAGCAACTCGTAGCATCGCTGTCGCTTTCCATATAAAGTTGTGGCAGGTAAGGCTAGATCGCAACGACTTAACATTTTATGAGAGACGAAAAAAGCGTTGACGTCACCTGTACAATGCTAAGCAATTCCTTGCATTCTCTGGCCTCCAGTTTGCGTAGCTCGAGCTCAACTGTCTTGGCTTGATTCTTGGCAGCGGTGGATTGGAGTTTGAGATTGAGGGACACCATCGCTGCCGTTTGCGACGCTGCCGTAGCAGACTCGTGTTGTGCCGTTTGCGTTTGCATGCGCAGGTTATCAAGGTCGCTGGATGACATGGTCATAGTTTGCGAAGGAGGATACGGAGTAAAACGTTACCTTTGGAGCTGCAGCACAAGCTCTCGGAACTGAGTGATCGTGCCTTCCAGATCTTGGCAGGCATCTTCCAACGTCGAAATCTTTTGCAAATGTTCTCGGGTCTGAGAGTCCTTTGAATCTGTAGCCAAAATCAGCTTCACCGCTGGTCACACGACAGCTCGATGCGCACCGATTTCTTCTTGCAAGGATTTCTCCGTCTCGATGTGATTTTCTTCTAGTTCATCATTGAGTTCCTTGAGAGCCTCAAGGTCCTCGATCGTAACACGCATCTCCTCGATCTTCTCTCCAAGCATAAGATTCCGCTCGGTGAGCTGCACGAGCATCTCTTCTGCTCCTAGTGCATCGTCGAGCTGGGCTTTAAGGTCGTCGATCTGCGTTTCGGCGTTGGAGAGCTTGATGAGTGTTGTTTCGTATTGACCTATTGTAGGCGGGTGTTAGCCTAGCAAATGCATGGTTGGGTAGAATATACCTTGAAGATCGTCGACACTCGTGATGTCCTTCTCCATTTCGGCAATGCGCCGGCGTTGTTCTTGCTCAGATTGTTGGGACATGTCTCGGAGACTAAGCAAAGTTAGAAGCGTGATGAAAGAGAGGGCCGTAAACTACCTACCGAATGAGTGCCTCTTTCAAGCGTTCGTTTTGTTTTTCAAGCTGGATGTATGCTAGCGAAGACTTGGCATTTGCCTCACCCTCTTCGCTCGAGTCTGCATAACCGTCAATGATATCTTGCCGCGATCGAGAAAATTGCTTACCTCCGCCTTCTTTGAGTACCTGCAACTCGACCTCCAACTGTGCCAGCTTCTCCTGCACCTCTTCCAGCTCGACCTGGGCCAACTCAGCCTTCTCCTCTGCAACTTCTTTATCGAGCATGGCCATTTCCAGCTGCTCCTGAGCATCGATGCCCCTATTGTCCGAGAGCTGAGCGAGCTGTTGTGCGTCAGCCAATTCACGTCTGG
The DNA here is from genome assembly GCA_038091855.1 of Leccinellum luteum. Taxonomy (NCBI): domain Eukaryota; kingdom Fungi; phylum Basidiomycota; class Agaricomycetes; order Boletales; family Boletaceae; genus Leccinellum; species Leccinellum luteum. The sequence goes on along the minus strand of JBBPPG010000356.1, from coordinate 22,816 downwards.
TGGCGATGAGCTCTGTCTGGAGCTGATTAAGTTTGGCCTGAAGCTTTGGACGAAGGGCTACGAAAGATTCTGCTTCAGACAGACGCGTTTCGAGTTCACGGATGTGACGTGCATCATCTGCTCGCTTTACTTCGAGGACTCGAGTGCGTGCACGAAGTTCTTGAGCCTCGGCATCTTCTACGTTGCGCTGTGTTGTCGTGTGAGTCGGAGTGGTATAAGATCAAGACGATACACACAGTAGTAACCGGTGAGGATGGCTGTGCGCTTGTTGAAGAAGATGATGGTGTGATCTGAGCGGGAGGTGCCAAGGACGCAGGTTCCGGGATAGGGGACTGCTGAAGAGGTTGTGAGAGAATTTGAGGGGATGCGTTTACGGCAGTTCTAGGGACGGTGATTTTGGTCTCACGCGAGGTAGACGGGGACGGAGGTGGGGGGGCTGGAAGACGTGCAGCGGGTGGTAGAGAAGGGCTGGGAGGTGCAGCATCGATGGTGGATTGACGAGGAAAGGACTTGCGTGGTTGGAGCGAAAGCGATGGGATGCGTTTCACGGGAGAAGAGGGTGGTGCAAGCCGAGATATATGTGGACTTGACCTGCCAGGGGGTGAGAGCATGGACGTCCCCGACGGCGGGACTTTGACCGGGCTCGACGAGCGGGAAGAAGAGGTCGCGCTCACATTCGTCGAGGAGCGCACGGGGACGGGCCGCACTAGTCCGGTGCTGGATGTACGCTGATGGCCCGTGACGGAACGCTGAGCACGCTAGACGGCGAGGCTAAGACCTCGAGCGCGGTGCACCAAGGCTACAAGAACTCACCGGCTGCTCTACTTCGTTTGCGAGGATCTTTACTTGACTGGGGCGAATGAACATACCGTGCAACGGCTTGCAGGAGAAATACACGACGTTCTGGATGGACCCATCGTTCTTCCCCTTGGGCTCGAAAAGTTCGATGCCGACCCATTTACCAGGCGCGAAGGACGTCGTGCCGCAGAAGCGGACGACGCCCTTGCCAACCGGGATCTCTACCAGCGCACCGATCGGGGGCTCGACGAGGGACATACGTACTTACATACTAGTACTGACTACTCTAGACTCTATACATTGACTACTTGTGACACTGTGACACCAGCATCACGCCTCACTTCGTCATCGCCTCCAACAGCGAGCTCCGAAGCCTTCCTAGTCGCTTCGGTCCCAGCTCGTCGTCCACGACAGCGCACAAGACCACATGCAAAACGGACATCATGCACAGGGTAAGGCCATTCACTCGACGCCCGTTTGCTGGTCTTGCGCCAACTTGTTCGTCTAGGCGTTGACTCGCTCTGCCTCTCTGGTTTCAGAGAGCATGCGGGGTCAGACATGGGATCGGACAATCTCACAGAACGTGCTTGGACGTCCACGTCCACCTCTGACCCCTCATCAAACCCGACTACGGATGGACATCCGGAGCTCATTGCAAATCTCACCAACGGAAGGCACCATCATGGCTCGGACGAGACTCTCCCAGACCCTCTTCCCATAATTCCATACTGGTCCGCTAAAAGACATCTCACCTGCGGAAATCCCTCCCCACAGTCTTCTGACTCGACAAGGCTCTTCCCCTGGCGTGGTTCAGCACCTGGAAAACTCAAGACCGCCAACGCAGCACTAGTCTTGTGTCTCAACATAGATGTAGATCCTCCGGATATCATCAAGACTAACCCTTGTGCAGTCCTCGAGTGTTGGGTCGATCCACATACCATGCCATCTCACAAAGCCCTCGATGCCATTGGCACAAACCTCCAGCACCAGTTCGAGGGCCTTAGTCTTAAAATCCCTTACAAACCAATACTAGACCCTTCGTACGAGGACCTCCGTCGATTCTGTCTCAATTTGCGCAAACAGGCAAAGGACGAAACCGTTTGCTTTTATTACAATGGCCACGGCGTGCCTAAGCCCACCCCAAGTGGTGAACTCTGGTGCTTCAACCGCAACTACACACAATATATTCCCGTCTCCCTCATGGAAGTACAAAGCTGGCTCGGATCTCCAGGCGTTTACATCTGGGACTGCTCCGCCGCCGGCAACCTTTTAACCAACTTCAACAACTTTGCAGAGCGTCGTGATCAAGAAGTGTTCACCACTCGCGGTGGCTATGTTGATGGCATGCAACCTTACATGAACTCTCTCCAGCTCGCAGCATGTCTTGCCCACGAGCAACTCCCCTCGTGTCCAGAACTGCCCGCCGATATCTTTACATCCTGTCTTACTTCCCCTATCGACATTGCCCTCCGATACTTTATCATGACGCATCAGCTGCCCAATAATATCACTCCAGATATGGTCATGCAACTCCCTGGTGATCTCAAGGATCGGAGAACGCCTTTAGGCGAGCTCAACTGGATATTCACCGCCATCACAGATACCATCGCATGGACCACCTTCCCTCGAGAAGTTTTCACCCGCTTGTACCGTTCTGACCTTCTCATCGCGTCCCTGTTCCGCAACTTTCTCCTGGCAGAAAGGATCATGAAGAATTATCATTGTACCCCTCACACTTATCCAGCTCTCCCAGCTACAAACACTCATGCACTCTGGGCCGCCTGGGACCTTGCTGTTGATACCTGTCTGAGGCAGCTTCCTGAATTACTTGAAAAGAATCCTACAGCCGCAGGCGTTGTGGCGAATTCTGCGGGGAAATTGAGTCCTGGTGGCGGGCCAGTCTGCCAGCGCGCTGCTAATGGGTCACAGGCTGAGAAACCATATCAATACATACCGAGCAGGTTCTTTACGGATCAACTCACGGCCTTCGAGGTCTGGATATCTCGAGGCGGCTCTGCGCTCACGAAACGCGGACCACTATCGCTTCCTCCCCAGAGCTGTAGCGGATTTGACAACCCAGACGGTACGAACGGCTTTGTGACCCCCGCGAACGGACTTTCGAGTTCTACTAGCCACCAGGCTGACCGAGACCTGGTGCCGCGCAAACCACCGGATCAACTACCCATTGTGCTTCAAGTCCTTCTTTCTCAACCACACAGACTGCGAGCCCTCATCCTTTTATCTCAGTTTGTTGATCTAGGGCCATGGGCTGTCAACCTCGTTCTCACAATCGGCATATTTCCATACATTTCCAAGCTCTTGCAAGCCGCAGGCCAAGATCTGCGGCCTGTACTTATCTTCATTTGGGCTCGTATTCTCGCAGTTGACCCGAGTGTCCAAGTCGACCTGCATAATACTCAGGGATTCAAGTATTTCGCCAACGTTTTGGCTCTCACGGAGGAACACCCCCAGCATGCTCTTCCAAACAGTGCAGAACACAAAGCCATGTGCGCATTCATCCTTGCCGCCGTTTCTCGGGACTATTACAATGGTCAAATGGCCTGTTGGAGAGAGCGCGTGTTCGACAATTGTTTCGACAAACTAGACGAAGGAGACTTCCTGCTCAGGCAGTGGTGTGCGCTATGTATCGCTCAGATATGGGAAGGGAACGACGAGATCAAAGTCTATGGCGTCGACAGGGGCACTCAGGATAAGCTAATCTTACTGTTGTCCGATGACTCACCGGAGGTCAGGGCCGCGGCTCTTTACGCACTGGGTACGTTCATGGGCGCTAGTGGGTCTGCGAATTCTTCAAAACAGGGAGGTGGGGGCACTGGAACGCAGTACCAACTTGAAGAACGGATTCATTTCCGCATGGAAGTGGCCGTCGCCACTGGTGCAACGCTTGCCGTGAAGGACGACGCTAGTCCAATGGTGCGCAAGGAGCTTCTTATACTCATCAGCTGTCTCGTCAAGGAGTGGAGAGGTTACTTTATGATTTGCGCGTGGATCTATTGGGAAGAAGACAGAAAGTGGCGTTCGGACCCAAATGCGCAGCCTCATGAAGAAGAAATGACCTCCATCGCTGTTAATGAATGGTTGGACGTGTTTGGTGACGACGAGGGAGCGCGGGAGGAGAACCGTGTTTTGCTTTCATCGTTCTTCACGATCTTCGTGGGCCTGTTGGAGTTGACGACCGATCCGTACCACGAGGTCGCTGCTCTTGCACAGACTATTGCAGACTATATTATGGCTCTCCTCTTAGCTTCCCCATTCTACCGCCTCGACTGTACATCTCTCGATATGCCACCCTCACAAATCGACCTCAAAGGTGGCCAGGGCGTGTCTCACTCTCGCGTTTCGTCCCTCCAGTCATCGCCACTTATGCAACATCCACCGTCACCAGTGCTTTCCCGTCCGGGGATGACCCGCAGTGATAGCATGACGACCACGTTACCTTCAGGCGTCGCTTCCACCATTCGACGTACTTCCTCGTTTGCTAATGTCCTCCGTAACCTTGCGGGCGGTATCGCCTTCCCGTCGACCGAAGACTCCCGGGCCCCTCCCTCTCCAATCCCACCTCAGTCTCGCCCTGACTTACTTGCCGCTTCCAGACCCCCTTCACCAAACTATAATGTCGCACAATATACGTCGCCTTATTCTCGTCCCCCTACGCCGAGCGCAACGAGTACGACGCTTGTGGCCTCGCAACCTCCTTCGCCCACACAATACAAAACACATCCTGACTATCTTCCCTCACATGTCATGGAGGCGCTCATGGAAGAAGACATGGTACGACTTCGCTCACGCCGCAGGGTAGCTGTACATGGGAGAAGAGGCGGACCTGGTCACGGACCCGCTGGTGATATAAGCAGTCCGAGCGGTAGTATATTCTCGGTCGATTCAAACGGGAGCAATGTCCCACTTGGGTGTGGAACTGGGAATGGACTCCGAGACGTTTTACCTCTCAAAAGCTCGTTCTTTGATTGGTGTTGTGAGTATTTCAAAGAGCCGCAGATGAGGGTACGCTGTGTTTCCTTGTATTGTTTATTCTGTCACTCACTTGTCAATCGACCGCCAGCAAGCGGAGGCGGACGAACCTGGTAGCGTTCAATATAACTATCAAGTGTGGAGGCAGCAGCGCAACGAGCGTGTGATTTCAGAGACGCAGCTGCAGGCAGCTTTAGCAGGCGAGTTGGGTCTTGGAGCGACGGGTCGCTTGACTGACGTAGTTCATCCACAGAACATTCACGATGGGATCGCCCAGTGGCTAATCTGCAAGTCAGCAGCAATCCACTTTGCATGACCCTGCACGCATATGATTCTCATCTCGTCGTCGCGAATGATACGGACATGATCAGGTTCGTTACTTGTCTCCTCGCATACGGCGCTATACTGACAGCCGTAGCGTATGGGACTGGTCCCAGCGGAAGCGATTGAATTACTTTTGCAACGGAAATCCCAGAGGAACGGGCATAACATCATTGCACATCATCAATCAGGACGTAGGGGGTATCATTATGGTGGGCTCAGGTCTGTAATTTTTTTTCCTTTTTCAACCCACCCATTTTGTTGAAGCGCCTTCGCAGCCGATGGGGTCGTACGACTATATCGCAATTACGACCCAACTTTGGATCAAGGTCCATTACAGATGGTCAGCTCTTTCCGAGGTCTGACCGAGGTAATTAATGTGCGGAGAGGGAGCGGTCTCATCTTGGATTGGAAGCAATCCGGGGGATCTCTCCTTGTGGGCGGTGATTCGAGAATTATTAGAGTCTGGGATGCGCACACCGAATCACAGGTTTTGGTGAGGTCTCAGCATTCGATCAATTGTACACCTAGTTGACCGAGCTATCCTAGGACTTGGAAACCAATTCGGAGAGCCCCCTCACTTCGATAGTCTCTGGATACGGGTCGTCGTCGACGTTTATTGCTGGCTTCGCGGATGGCGTCGTCAAGATGTTTGATCGCCGTCTTGAGGAGGAAGACGCCGTCGTGAGATCTTACCATGAGCATCACGCATGGGTGCAGAACGTCAGATATCACCCGAGAATTGGTGGTCAGTTCCTTTCGGCGAGGTATGTGACATTGATCTCGTTAGCGTGCATCTGAAACGGATCGTTTGCAGTCTCTCTGGCGAGGCACGTCTATGGGACGTGCGAGGCCCCGACCGTCCCGCCCAGGCATGGGAGTCACATCCCGGTGGCTTATCATGTTTCGACGTCCATCCCCAAACTGGTCTCTTTGCAACGTACGTAAAACGTTTCTTCTCCAGGGTTGTCATTGGTGACGCTGGAATAGTACTTCCGCTCTTACCCCGACCAACTGGAGACATCAACGTCTCACGATACATTCGATATCGGATCTCAATTTCAGTCCTTTGACGACGCTCGGTCTGCCTACCGGTCTCTCTGTGTATCCAACACGACCGCCATCGCCGTACATCCCTAGACTGACATCCCTGGCTTTCCACCCCATGGAAATGTTGTGCGCCGTTGGACAGCCCGATGGTTCAGGTATGTCTATATATTCGTTTAGTTCACGTTCGTTCGGGTCTGATGATAGCCTCAGTCAGGATCACCGGATGCAAGTTTAACTAACTAGAATGAGAGACTATTTATGTCTCCTTGGTAAATTACATCTCACGACGAATCTCTTTCCTGATGTTTTTTTCGACCATGTTATACGCCCAATGTATCTGATATACTGTAGTTCCTACGCTTGATAATTGCATCGGAGGGAGGTGTTCGGAGCTCGGATATCAGTCCATCGCTGCACTAGATTCGGCATGGGATCACATCGCGTCCTGCTCAGCGCAGGTTCCAACGCTAGAGGCCAGCTAGGCATCGGCTCTTACGACGACGCGCATACGTTCACGCCTTGTCGATTCCGAAGCACGGGACGTAAACATGAATCAAACGACCAGCATTCAAGCTCGAGCGATTGGCGGCTCCCCGATCACAGCGCCCGAGTCGCCCAGATCGCATGTGGAGCGAACCATACGGTTTTGTTGCTCGAGAACGACGACGGGTCTATGACGTTGTGGGGTGCGGGAGATGGGCGGAGAGGGCAGCTCGGGATAGGGTTCGAAGGGGATGGAGATGGGGATGGGGACGGGGACGGGCATACCGCAGTTGAGGCAGAGGAAGAGACAGGGGAAGGGACACGGGCAAGGACACGGACAGGGACACGGGCAGGGGTAAGAGCAGCGGATCCGGAACTTCCTGCTCCTGAACGTGAACCACCGCTAGCTGCATCGAAGGAGTCGGTCGTCTTTCGCCGGCTCGTGTTTGGGATGCTGGTACCTCAGGCCAGTGGTGGTCGTGGTGGCACGCAGAGCGCGTACGCGCCGCGCATCGTCGCTGCTGCATGGGAGACGACGTACGTCGTGTTCACGAAAGCTAGCGATCGTAGTGGCAGTTCGACTTTGGACTCGGACGTGCTGGTCTCCATGGGGTCGAACGACTTTGGTGCTTTGGGCGTGGACACGGGAGAGCCATCGGACGCGGTGGTTCAGAGGACTCGGAAGATGGTTCGTCACGACGGTCCGCTGGCAACGACGGGCGCGCCGCGGGTGGTCGCATTGGACCACGTCTTTCCGCCGGACAAGACCCCCGGACGAGCCCGGCGGGTGATTCGCGTGCGGTCTCTCCACGCCGGTCCACGTCACGTCATTGCCGAGCTCGTTGTGACGACACACTCCGGTGACGCATCCGGGTCCTCCCCGCAATCACAGACCGTCCTCGTCGGGTGGGGCGCCGCCAGACATGGACAGCTCGGACGGGATCTGAGCGGGACACGCTTCGTCGCTCGCCCGACGCTACTGCCGATCGACGTGCACGAGGATCCGATGGTCTCGTGTGCGTTGGGAAACCAGCATACGGTCGTCTTACATGCGTCGGGGCGCATATCTGCCCTCGGATCGAACAAGCAGGGACAGATTCCCTCGTCACTCGGGTCGAGACGACGTACTATGTGTAGACTCGGGTGTACGTGGAGCGGTACATACATGCAAGCGGACGACGAGGACGGACCGATATTGCTCTCGATGGGTAACAATGCTCAAGGTCAGCTTGGTCGGGGTCATACCGTGGACTCTACGTCTGCGATCGACACGACTGTTTGCCTCCCTCCAGATCGTGCCATATCGACCTTTGTTTGCGGGAGCGAACACGTCCTGGTTGCGATGTCGAATTCTCTACGGGAGGGCGACTCAGTCTTGGGTTGGGGCTGGAACGAGCATGGAAACATGGGATTGGGATCTCTGGGTAACGTTACTGTTCCGACGAAACTGTGGCCGAGGGAAGATATTGAAGCTTATCACAAATATCCGCAGAGAGTGATAGGTGTTTGGGCAGGATGTGCTACGAGTTGGTTACTCGTCGAATGAAAAGCTGTTCATTCAAATGCAAGAAACAAGGGGGAAGAGGTCGGATCATGAATCTAGTTTGCGTCTTCATCGAGCAGGCCCATGTCCTCGTGGATTTGTCGGATGGTGGTCCCCCTGATAGCAGCCAGCTGTACATGAACGGTAAGTATATGCGCACTATTCGTCCGAATACTACCCTTCCGATGAGAATCTATGAAACTATGACTGTCAGTTTCGCGCCTCACACAAAAGAATCCGTCCGACCTGCGTCGCATCTTTGGCTTCGTTATAGCGATGAAGCAGTTTGATGTGCCGTGAAACAATGTCTTCCGCATCCTCGTTTGGTCTGAAAATCAAGTGACCAGAAACATCATCTCGCGACGTGCATCAGAGTCGATGGGATGCGCATATACCCAAGTCTACTTTGAAGCGTGTCTATTTCTGCCTGGAGCTTTGCCAGGTACTCTTGCTGTTTCTGAACAAGATAGGGCGCGTCATCAAACGCTCCCAGTGAATGTATGCACGTACCTTGGCAGATGTGCGTACATACATCGTGGACCTGTAATAACTTGAAAACAGGGGTTAATTTGACTCGGTAAACTACGCCAAACAACTGGGTGATCCTTCCTTCAGCACGTCATCAACATGGCTTGGAGGTGCACAGGAAGAACCAATGCTGAACTCATCTCCAACCTCACCAGAAATGGAATCCTCACTACGGATCGTGTGGCCGACGTATGTCTCGTTTTCATGTCTCCCGGGCCTTTGACCGACCCCCTAACAATGACGCCCTAGGCGATGGCCAGCGTAGATCGCGCAAACTTTGTCCTCAAGCGATCGCAAGCATATGAAGATTCGCCTCAGTAAGTCTAGTTCTCCTGCCCCTGCCGCGCAGCCCCCGACCAACCACATGCCGGTTCAGATCTATCGGCCATGGCGCAACAATATCTGCGCCCCATATGGTAAAGCTAGAGCGTTCTGCTGTGACTTGAACTCATTGCATACAGCACGCTCATGCCCTGGAAGACTTGCTTCCTTTCCTCGATCCCGGAGCGACCGTTCTCGATGTGGGAAGCGGCTCTGGCTACCTGTGTGCTGTGCTTCACAACCTCGTCTCTCCATCACAACCTGGGGCTCTAAAGGGTAGAGTTGTCGGTATAGACCACATACCCGAACTGGTCGAGTGGTCTAAGAACAACTTGATCACCAATGGCCTGGGTCGTGCGTTGGACGAAGATCGGATTCTCTTGGTAGCTGGGGACGGAAGAGAGGGTGAGTGGCCTCGATCTAGAGGTTGGGCAGATTAGCTGATGCGCATCTTTCTGTACAGGTTATCCTGCTTCTGGTTAGCGAATCACACCCTGTTCACGTTCTGCTTACTACCAGTTACCTTCGCGTGTAGGTCCCTATGATGTCATCCACGTTGGTGCTGCATCGGAGAGGCTTCCCGATGCTCTCATCGATCAGCTGAAAGCGCCTGGAAGAATGTTCATACCAGTTGGGACCTACAATCAGGCCATATGGCGGGTCGAGAAAGACGCCAACGGGAAGGTAACGAGAAAAGAGCTGATGGATGTCATGGTCAGTGTCCAGCGCTATGCTCATGTGTTTGATCTCGCGGAATTTGACGACTGATTCTATGTTCAATGCCATACCTCGTTATCAACTTGGCTTATCGTTACGTGCCTTGTTTTCCATCTTATGCACATGCATCTAGTATGTTCCTCTGACGGATGCAGAGAAGCAAAAGCGAGGGTATTGAGCCGAGGGTGGTCCAGGTAGCTCTCATCATCGATATTTCTAGTACATTTTTTGTAGGTCGTATTGCTTATCAATGATATCTCCTGTTAGAGACTCTTTACTCCAGACATACATAAGTACTAGCATCAGTGTACATAATGATTTATAAAAAAACGGCAACAGCAACGAACCTATCTAGAACAGCACATGGGGAGCACGCTGTGACAATGCTGGGCTACACCCTGGCCTTCTTAGTGACAACCTCAGCTTCATCGACGTCATCCTCATCACTTGCGTCCTCCTCAGCCAGCTCATCAACGCCTCGTTTTGAACCGATGGCCGAGGACGGAACAGAGTCGATATGGTTGTCATCTATCCCTTCTGCGTCATCGTGATATTCCTCGTCCTCTTCGTCCTCGTCATATGCCTCGGTCGCCGTGGTGCCATTTGGCTACAGCCAGTTCTAGATCAGCGAAGTATACTTTTAGAGGGAACGACCGAACAGACTTTGTCCAAAAGGAGAGCGGTCATCTACAATGGACTATAAGAGGGACGTCTTTTCACTGGAAACAGGCACAGCCCTACATTTTCGGGCTCCCCTTCACCCAGATCTGCCTCGGCATCTTCCTCCTCGTCTTCCTCTGCATCATAGTCCACGTCTTCCCCTTCTTCCTCGCCCTATCGCACCAGAGGTCAGCGAGAACGAACTGTGGCGAGAAGGGAACGACACGATACATCAACTTCATAGATGTCACTCTCTTCGTCATCATCGAGTTCCTCGTCTTCCTCCTCTCGGGCGAGGGTAGGGTCAAGCGCGGGTTCTGCGGCCATTGTGTTTCGTTGTCACAAGGGGAGAGTGGGGGATGGGCTGTGGGGTGAGAAAGGTTACCGCTGGGATTTGACGGTGTGAGACGTTCGAGGACGGCGGTTGTGCGGGGAGGGAAAAAGGCTACTGGGAAAAAAATAATATGGACGAGGAGGGCGCGAAAATTGAAGCAAAAAAAGGGTGGCTATGAAACGGGCGCGGAAGCTGCGGTCGAAATTGGTCGTCTGACGAAGTCTGCCAACGCGACTCGGAAGTACTGAGTCTACTGACCTTTTTTTTTTTCAGAAACGGAGAGGGTATATGTAAGGAGAGAACAAGTGTCAGGAATGACGGCAGGCGGCAACGAAATTGGAAAGCGAGGACTCACACTGACGAATTACGAGGACGAACGTTGGCGTTCGTGCCTACCCGGTAGGATTTCTCAGTGCCAGCACAAGAGAGGGGTCCTGCCTTGTTTGGAAGTAAGGAGGGGTGGCCAGAACTAGGGGGGTTCGCTGTCCCCTGTGGTAGCTCATGGACGTCGACCTCGACTGTGCAAGTGGCGGCGGGAGCTATGGACGTAGTTGATACTAAAACGAGAGCTGTGCTTTTATCTAGACCCAGGCACGTTGTTGACGCTTGTATCCAAGAGTGTTGCTTTTTGCTGAGGCCTCGAGGCCTATCACCAAAACCCGGTCGCTGGGCCGTCGTGCCAGTAGGCGATAAACTTTCTCTCTCTCTCTCTCTCTCTCTATGACCATCACATGAAGTGCGCCCATGACATGCGTACCCCTGTTTTTTTCCGTGACTGATCAGGTGCGCAGTGCTGGTGCTTGATTTCGAACGGTGCACGCATTCGTCACGAGCGGACGAAGTTCAATGTTCAAATCGGTTGGGTGATTTATGTCACAACTACGTTGGCCGGTATAGGGTTGCTCTGGAGTCTGGGGGATTTTTCCCTCGGGCATCCCCGGGTTTCATCATCCATGAACGGAAGCGAGACGGAGGACGGAAGTTTCCCACTGCAGTCCAACTTACATAGCCCTTTCGTGAATGGAATGGCGGGCCCGCAGTTGGTGTTGCTTGACCTGGCCATGCGGTACTAGGTGCAACTCCCCAGAGAATCTCCGGTTGTTTGATATGCAGGCCAACTGGTCCAAGCATGTCCGTTTTACTTTTACCCACTGCTCCAAGACTTGGCAGGGAAGTGTGGTCATCGCGCTCCAATGCTCCATGTTACCCTGCAAGGATCGGCCGGCCCGGATTATGAAACAATCCGGCGTCCAAATCAGACGGGTTAGAAAAAAACGGTAACCCTGGTCCGTTCGGGAGCTTCTGGCTGCGCAGCCTTGACATACGGCGGGTTCTGTGACGCCGCCATGAGAGCCTGGAAGCGGTTTAACGTCTCAGTCCAGCTAATTTACCCTCCGCGAGGTTTTTTACGGTCATGTCCGTCGAAGAGTGTTGTCACCAAGTAAAAAAGTTGTTGTAATATAATAAACGTCTCCGCCTTAACGACATTTTCAACCGACTTCCCATTCCGAGTTCACTTCTTCTTCGACGTTGACGACGACGACGACAACGACGAGGTGCTGCTTATGTGGCAGATCGTCCGGTTTTGAACCGCCTTTACTATTTCTAGTTAGCACGACGCCGCTCAGCCTCGAGGCAGGGGAAGAATTACTGATCTCTCCATCTTTTTCTCGCTGCTCGTGGCTTTCACGCACCCACCGCACTGTCCGCCCAAAACTGACCAATCTGTCAACTTCCCGTTCTACCTAATTCATCGATCTATCTGGGTTCTCTTCAAGTCCCTCCTTCCTTCCTACTCTCTCCCACATAGCCCGCGACAAGTCCGGCACTACCAGTGTCCCCGCGAGAATACATCCCTTTTGTTCCCCCCTTTCTCGCATGCATAGTGCCCCTACCACTCACCAACACGTCCATTTCTCAAAGAAAAACCTCAAATCCGTCCTAGGCTTCAGTGCTCTGTCTTTCAAAGACGTGAACCCAATTCGTGCTCGCACTTCCGTAGACACCTATCGCCCTCTTCGTGAATCACCCACAAGAGCTAGCGTCGACACCTCTAGACCCTCACAACACGACGGCAAATCTGGAGCAGGACGTTCAAGCATCGCAGACCTCTCTCTCTTCCAGTCACCTCACAACCAACACGCCTTTTACAACACCTCCGTCCGCAGTATGAAGAACCTAGACACCGCTCCTTCTCGGTCCACGCGAAGACCTCCAGTCCGCATCGAAGCCCAGGAAGGTCCCTGGAGCATCAGCGTCGCAGAGACGCCGCATGATGCCCGCTCATACTCTATTTACATAAAGAGTGAGTCGCATCCTTCTACCCACCCTTTCCCCCACACGCCTCGCACCTACATGCACCCTTCACTTTCTTTTCGAGTTGCGTCTATATCGCTTCCGGCCCCATCGGTGCCCTTTCTTTCCCTCATCTTGTTGTTCATTGGCATCTTGATATGCACATTTATAATCCGTCATTCTTTTGATGCTGTCCTTCGTTTCGCGTGCTCGTGTATCATCGCTAACACTGCCGTTCTTTGTCCAGCACCCATCCATAATCTCACCCTCACCCGCACAGCCACCGAAGTGGTCGAGTTGCATGCCAAACTCGAAGACTCGGATGGCTCATCCAGCCTCCCCAGGTTGCCGATCGATGTTGCCTCCCTTCCTCAGCAGCCTTCAAAGCGCAAATCCACGTTCCTGAATACCCTCTCCCGCCTCGCGTCGCCTTCGACAAGTAGGGTTGGGCGTCAGACATCCGTCCGAACCCCGAGCAGCCCCAACTTTGGAGCTTCGATGGCAGATCATTTAGTGTCCCCCTCGCAGGAGATTGGCGACCCTTTCATGACCCTCTCTCGATCGTCAGCCAACACCGTCTCCAACGGAAAACCCACCAATACCACGATGACTGCGTTGGCTGCCTACTTGACTACCATTTCCAACGACGCGTCCCTCAGGCAGACCCGCTCGTGGAAACGATTCGTTCACGTGCGCACAGATGATCTGCAGAGTGTACGCGCCGAGAGGGCGATCAAGCGCGTACGGTCCGACCTAGCGGCGCATATCGGATCCAAGGGAGACGTGCCCAGCCCGACCAACATTAGCTCATGTAATCTCAGCGAAATCGTGGATGGTGTTGAGAGCATAAACGACACCGTCGAGGTGGAGGTTATTTCGAATGATCTGAGCCGAAGTGATCGCCGAGAGGAGCACATCAAAGAGGAGGAGGAAGAGGCTGTTTCACCCTCGTTGCGGTCCTTGATAGAGCCATTGCAGATCATCGAGATAGAGAGATCCGATGATGGGTTTCCCGACGTCCCACCGACTGACAGCGCAAAGGTCGCTGAGCAGCGTGTCGACGCGGACGCCTTCACGAATCGGGCTGTTGAGGAGGAGGAGGTCACTCTGCCTACTCCCGTTGCTGATACTCCAACGTCGAGAATTCTACGGTCGCGTTCGGCCGATCCTGACAAGGCTAGCCGACGGGCGCATACCTCATCGACGATGCAGGATGGTACATCGTCTGCCACCGGTGATGAATCGTCGATATCTACCACGGCCCGTCGTGCGCGCAAGAAACGTTCCCAGTCGACAGACCCCAACCGCAAGAAGAAGGCGCAACGCAAGGTCCTCATTGATGATTTCGAGATGATGCGTGTCCTCGGGAAGGGTTGCGCTGGCAAGGTCCTCTTAGTGCGACATAAGACGAGCGCGGATCTGTATGCGCTCAAGGCCATCACCAAGCGTCACGTTCTTGCGCACCAAGAGCTACAGCATACCTTGACCGAGCAAGCCGTCTTGAAGCGTATGGCAAAGGAAGCCAAGGACCCGTTCGTGGTTAAGCTCTGGTGGAGTTTTCATGACAAGGAGAATCTGTTCTTGGTTATGGTGAATACGTCTCCCTTTTATACTCCCGCTGATTCCGATTTCACTGACACCGTCCATTTTGAATTTCCACAGGATTTCCACCCAGGCGGTGACCTTGCCACGCAGCTTGCACGTTGGGGCAGGCTAGGCCGTGACCGTGCACGATTTTACGCCGCGGAGATTGTCGAGGGCGTAGAAGGTCTCCACGCGGCTGGTGTTATTTACCGCGACCTCAAGCCGGAGAACATCCTGATTGGTGCTGACGGACACATCGTCCTCACCGACTTTGGCCTTTCCAAAGAATTTCCCCGTCGCGCATTGCCCATCACGGCACCTCCCACACCTTCGGGAACTCGCGGTGAATTCTATTCCTCACCGGGGAGCGAACCTACAACGCCGCCTTGGATGAAAGGCGAAAAGGGTCAGGAACTCTCCACAGCATGGCCAGGGCAGGGCACTGTCCCGCCTGATACCACGACCACTTTCTGCGGCACAGCAGAGTACCTCGCTCCTGAGGTAATACAGGGACTGCCGTACAGCTATGAAGTCGATTGGTGGAGCTTTGGCACGATGCTTTACGAGATGCTGACAGGAATCGTACGTTCAACTGGCTCGTGTCTTGTCACGTGCCGTGCGAGATGGGCTGATGTTTTGTGTTGCAGACCCCATTTTGGGCGAATAATCATTCGGATATGTACGTCAGGGTACTGCAAGACGAGTTGCAATTCCCTGAAGACAGGGCGATGGATCAAGATACGAAGAGTTTGATACGGGGTGTAAGCGACCAAACGCCCTTGTGGATGGGTCTTGCGTGCTTATATGCGCTTTATATAGTTACTTCAACGGAATCCCGCCTTAAGGATATGCGAACCACGCATCAAACGGCACCCATATTTCGCGATGATGTGAGTTGTTCGAGCAGCGCGCGGGTGATGGTTGTTTTTGATCTGACATTTGATCGCTTTTTGTTAGCGATTGGTCGCACGTGTACTATAAACGCTACATACGTGAGGCTTTGTGTTAAACATCGTTTGATTTTGCCTACTTACACCCACCCCTTTATGTCTTTTTCTTTTTTAACAGCCCCCTATATCCCACCCATCGACCCTTCGAATGCCAGCGATACCCAGAATTTTGATGACACGTTCCTGGATATGGAGCCAGTGATAGATGACCCTAATGACCAAGATCAAGTAGATACCGATCAGGATCGTGATCAAACTGATGGAGAAGGCGCGGATGGCGAAGACGCATACCCGACACCCTCTCACTCTCGTAGCCCATCCGTGCACCCAGATGAGAACGGCATGGACGTGTTCGATGGATATTCGTTCAAGGGCCGTCATTCAGTCCTCATGGACGATGACGACGAAGATGGTTCCGGGGATTCAGGAGAGGAAGAGACGGACGAGGATGATATCACGTCGGTTCTGACCGCGGATATCTTGGACAGTCCTGCTCAGCCTCTTCAGGCAGAGGTTATCGCCGAGTCTCCTGTCAATGACGAGCAGTTGGCCGAGCCTGAGCCCAAGACGCCGGAGGCACGCCCGCCACCGCTTCCACAAGAAGCTACAGAAGCGGAAAAGGCTACGGCTGTGGTCGAGCCTGCACTATCTGCCGACCTTTCGTCCACGCCTCAAGCTGCGGAGCCACCTGTTCCGAGCGTTCCTACAGAACCCACGGAATCTGCGCCTCCCTTGCCCGCCAAGGACACGAAGCCACCCAAGATTGCCAAAGTTCCTGGTCCCTCAAAGGCTGCTGGTCGAAACACTCGTGGCCGCCGCGAGAAATCTGGCGTGGCTGCATTGGACCGCTTCCTTTCCGATGGTCCTGATGATAATGATATGACGGAGAAAGAGGAAGACGATGACTGGGATTTCATCGAAGCTGACGGTGAAGATCGCAACGGCACCAAGGGTCCGAGTCTATTTGCTCGCGGCGTCGTGGACCGGTATAGGCTGGCCGTGTTCCGCAAGGCGTCCACACCGTCTCAACGGATGGGCGGACGGTCGTTCTCGGGTCTCTCGAAGGAATCGGATATCCAAGGTGTGGACCTCGCGGACTCACCTAGTCCCTCAGAAAAGCGCCGGGGTCGCGCGCCTGGGCTAAAGTTCCGAAAGACGCCTCAGTTCCTGAAAGGGAAATCCCCGCCGTCGTCATTTTCTGCCAAGAGCGCGTCTACGATCAAGACGTCCACGGTCTCGAACGCTGCGACCACTGCTACCGTTTCGTCAGTCTCAACCAATGGTCTGTTGACGCCGTCCGTATCGGCCGCGAGCACGATGGCCATGTCACCCTCGCTGAGGTCCAAGGAATCCGCCATTTCTGTTGGCGACCAGAGCCAATCTTCTGACCAGTCCAACGGTGAAACCGCGGAGCCCATCTCACTTCCGGCATCGCCTGAGGCACCCAAACACTCGTCTCACCACGCCGAGGGGCCGGAGAAACAGCGGAGCAAAAAGCTGAAGAAGTACAAGGAGAACGCTGAAAAGGTGCTCTCGCTTTTTGCATCCCAACGTTGATCGTCATCTGGTTTCTTTCCCTCTGCGCGTCGGGGGCTGGGTCCTTGGCACACGAGACTGCCGGCTGTTGGTTTCTCGAACGTCGAGTGTAGGCTTCCTCTCTCCTCGGTTTCTCTCTCGTCATTTTCATTTTCATTTTCATTTATGATCCTCAATCACTTTACGTGCATTTCTTTTCCGTTGTTACCTCCACAATCCTGCCTTTTTTTTCTCAATTGCGGAATGGCTGCGCTAGTGTCGTGGCTTCATCTTCTCCCTTCCTCTTTTTACCTAAGGACGACGCAGCGCCTTTGCTCTAGGTCATAATACATAGTTGTGCCCATTTCTGTCACTACAACGTTGGATTACTGTTTTTGCTCTGTCGTCCTTTCTCGATCCCGCTCCCGCACATCAAAACAATAACGATCTTTTCTTTTTTCTTTCTTTCTTTTTTAGAACTTACGAGTCGGTTTAATATTCTCCCTTGTATCGTCTGATCCCCCCCTTTTTTTTATATTTTTCCGACTCTTAGTTGCAAGATGGGAAAAAGAGAAAAATCGTGATTTTTTTCGTATAATATACCGTATCATGCATGCAGTTTCCAGTTATCGTCTGCAATAGAAAAGAAAAGAGTGATTCATTGGCGAAGAATGGACGCATGATGATTCAAACTTCAGTCTGAAACCTTGTTCTCTGGGTGAACGACTAAGAACGGATGTAACCACCTGGAAAATGAGCGACACTACAATGTAGACAATATCACAGTCGCGCGCATGCTAATGGCATCATTATGTCTGGCCCGGGAAACATTAGTACCATTTTCAAGCATTCCCTTACTGCTCTCTTTCAAGTCAGTCCCGGGCCGAGTACCTTCACTTCACAAAAACATCATTTAACCACGTCAATAGACGAGAACGTCGCAGTCCGTCTATAAAATACTCCTGTCATTCTACTACTGGTTGTCAGAGACTGGAGAAAGGAGGTAAAAAGGAGTGTACGTATTATTGTCCGGTAACCAAAAAAATAAATGTAACGAACGCTGCGTATGTACTAGACGGGGCTCGCAGTGCTCCCGAGAGCGTCCATATGCGTCAAGCACAAAACAAAAAAAAAAGTTCATAAACGAAGGAAAGCACGGTTAATCATAGTCCGAACCTAAACCTACGCCTTCGAGGAACGATGTCTTCCTCTGTCACGTTGTTCTGTCGAACGACGTTCAAAAAGACGTTCTCCAATGTCGCCTTTTCGACCGTGTATTCCTGCGAATCGCCTTGCGACGAAAGGACGTGGAAGAGACGAGCGAGCGACATGCCACCTTCACTAGTCCCGTCCTCATTGCTGGAGCCAACGCGGCCGCCGTCACCTATCGGCACTTCGAATCGCGTTGCAACATCGTCTGTGAGACGTGCCCCTGGGATACGGCTCATCAACATCTGCGCTCTGGTCAAGTCCTCCCTCGTTCGACACGAAAAGTGGACTTGATACGTCGCGTAACGCGCGACGAGCTCTTCGGTGGTGCCGACAGCTATGCGTGTGTGTACAGTGAGCAAGTTTCACGACAAAACAATGCACGGGAATAAAACGTTGAGTGAACTTACCGAGCATCTTCTGGGATATAATTCCAACCTTGCTCGCGAGCGCAGACGCCTCCTCCATAGAGTCTATGAAGCGAAGAATGAAGGATAAGAGTAGATGGAGCGGCAGAACAAAACACGACGCACGGGTAGTGATGACAACCGCTTTCCCGACCGCAACATTCCTCAACGTGACCCACATATCTCTTTTCATTTTGGCGTCGACCCCAGTAGAGAACTCATCTATAAGGACGACGGAAGGGTTACCTTCAAAAAGACAAGTCGATGAGAACACGTTCACCGCAAGCGAGTGGCCAGGGCTCACCGATGAGCGCAATCGCGAGCGCCAGTTTCCGCTGATTTCCGCCAGACAGCTGACTCGCCAATCGGTTCGCATACATATTCAACGACGTCGCAATCATGAGTGAGTCCACATTGGTGGTCAGTTCGTCTCCCCGTCTGAGCCCCTTTAGACGACCATAGATCAACAAGTGTTCTCGCACCGTCAGTTGGGTGTCGATGGCGGTGAACTGTGGGCAGACGCCGAGTGCGAGACGTGCACTACGGGGAGAATTGACGACAGAGATGCCCTTGATCTTCACATCCCCTACGTCGGGAATGATGTCGCCACCTATATATTCAGAGTGGTCAACGGATATATCTACTGTCAGACGAACAAACGAAACACGTACGAATCATGTTGAAAGTCGTTGTCTTGCCCGCCCCGTTGGGCCCAAGCATGGCGAATATGACGTCTCCAGGAACACCATAGGAAACGTCGTTTACCACCCTCCTCCCATTAAATGACTTGGTAACATGAAGAACGCGCAACGCGTCGCTTGACTGTGCGACCGCTCTTGCTTCCCTCGCGACGTCTTGTCTCGACATCTCATTGGCAGAGAGGTTCTCGTCCATATGTGCCTGCTGGTTGCGCGTCGTCAAGAACCGGCGCGGAATGAGAGACCCAGAGTCCACCCAGACTAGGATTCCGAGGAGAATGAAACCGTAAAAAAAGAGATATAAAATCGGCCCGCCATATCTCATGATGTCACCCATGGAAGAAGTCGTCACCGGCGTAGACCCATCACAGAGGAGCGAGAACAGATTGACTGAAACGAATGCCGAGCGTAACTGCATACCACAGATTCAACAAGACACGTAACCAATAGTCGTTCAAAGGACCTACCACGCTAGCGACAGGCGAAAAGACGGATAGTGTGAAATCTAGTGGAAAGGCATCAATTTAGGTCAGATATATCGATTATTGACTCACGAATGATCGTGATTATGTGGCTGGCCTGGGAGTTCTTCGCATATGTAAGGGTGAGGAGGTAGCCGAACAAGTACACCTGAAACAGACTCAATACGTCTCGCCATGCAACGAACTCGGATTTCCACTCACAATATATATAATGATCTGATAACCGGCAACAGCTGCGAATGATGTGAGGGGGGATGACATAAACAGCGAAAAGCAATAAGAAAACAGTGCCCCAACCATGCCGTACTGAACGAGGACAATCCACTGATGGAAAGGTGAGTGAGAAGAAAGGTGAGTAAGCAAAGCAACTGACAAACAATCCAAGCCCGTAAAATTGATTGGTGGCAGCAGCAAAGACGATGATGATAACCGTGGCAATGATGACGCTGAAGATAGAGTCCCAAAGCAAGTGGCCGAGCCAAAGACCAACAGGGTTTGATAAGCCATTCGAAAATTGCATCGCTTGGACAGACGATCGGCGCTCCTGCGAGACATACAGCGAGAAGAATGCAGGGTATACAGCCTTGAGAACAATTAAGTGACGTGTAGAAAGTTGAAGGACGCTAAAATCTCACCATGGTGGCTCCAAAGAATGCGACCCACTTCAAGTCGACAAGCGTCCCAGCTGCAATCTGAGGGAAGCTTGCATAATTGGCCATGATGATGCTCGGCGTTCCCGCTGTGTTGCCCGAAGCGTTCAATGCACGGTTATATAGAATATTTGTGGCCAAGTTCAGCAACGTTGGGCCTGCGAAACCAGGAGCAGGAGAAGCGTCCCAAGCAACCAGCGCATCTCCCGTGTCTATGTCAATCGATATACCACCAATCGGGATATTCAGATAGTTTTGTTGGAACGTGGAGACAAACGTAGCATTGTCTGCGACGTTTTCCGTCAACATGTCCGCGGCTGATGGCCCAAGCGTCGCTGTGATATTGGGTGGCGATTCCAGTACACTGGCAGTAGGACTGTTGTATATAATGTTGAGGGGCGAGTCCGCCCAGTAGAGGGGAATCACCGTTTCGTTGCGAAACTTGACCGTGCACGACGGGGGTTGGCCGGCCGGTAAAAAGACCAAAGGAACGCACGCTCCGCTTACCGCGATGACAACAGTAAGCGCAGGTGTAAGCCAACCTCTCTTTGCAGTGAGCATCCGTTTATAGAATATCGTTAACGCTTGACTGAACGGCGACCTTGGACGTCCATCGGCGAGCAGTAATGGAGATGGCGCTGGAACCACCCGAGAGGGACCTGGCATGCCTAGGGCCGGGGTACTGTCCATGGATTGAACCCGCTTCTCCCCACCGCCCTGTGTGCGGGCTCGGGACTCGGACTCCATCAAATCGAGAAAGATGTCCTCGATCGACGTCCCCAGTACGTCGACGGATGCGATATGATATTTTACAGCCTCGTCTTGGAGCATCTGAAGCACCTTCTCCACAATGACGGAGTCCTTCGACTTGAGGTGGTACACAACGTGCGTAGGGGACGGCTGCGACACAGTGCAGTGCTCTGCCAATTCTCGAATACGGTCCAGAACATCCAGCGACGAACTTGCGGTCTCCTTTTCACCAACATCCTTGGAAGCAAACGTAACTTGAACACTGTACCCGTGACCGAGATTTGTCTTTAGCGAGACCGGAGATCCCTCAGCAACCAGCTTTCCGGGAGCAGCCAGGATCACGATGTGGTCAGCAAGAAGGTCGGCCTCGTCGAGAAAATGCGTCGTGAATACAATAGTCCTGTCGTGCTTCACTGATGTCAGCGTTCTCCACAGCGCACGACGTGACAGAGGATCAACGCCGGAAGTGCACTCGTCCACAAGAACAATCCTGGAGCCACCAATTAGTCCGATCGCAAGCTGGAGCTTCCTCTTCTGTCCACCCGAAAGCGTATTGGCATTCGAGTGTATCTTCTTTCCTAGATCACAGTCGCGCAGCAGCTGCTCATAGTCTTCGTCTTTGCACGCAGGGTCCGAAGAGTACTTGATGGCACGCCATACACGTAGAGTCTGGTAACACGTGAGGTCGGGGAAAAGAACATTCTTCTGAGGGACTATTCCAAGGGTGCCACGTGGAGGACGCTTGACGCCACCTTCGAAGGTGATCGAACCGGAGCTTCGTCCTATGAGGTTTCCGATGATAGAGAGTGACGTAGACTTTCCAGCACTGGAAAGTGCTATTAGGGCAAGCGGCCGACTCGTACCAATGTGGACTCACCCGTTAGAACCCAGTAAGACAAAGATACCATATTTTGGAATGTTCAATGATAGATCAGACACCGCAGTGACAGGTCCCTTCTCATGGTTGAACACGGAAGTAGTAAAGGTCTTGCTAAGGTTCTTGACGGAGATCGCCATCCCGCTCGGGTGTGAAGGAACTTCCTCCTGCTTCCTCCTGCGGAAACATAACCAACCACCACTCGAAGGCTCCCTTGCATCGTAGAGACGTCGCTCGAGTAGCGCTCCAAGATAAGGCCACAAAAATATATCAATCTAGATCCTTGTGTGAAAAAAAATCTGACAAAGACAAATCCATGCTTACGAGACAAGCAATCATGATTGGAAGAAGTGTAATGTGGTCATCTGGATCCGGCTTGAGAAGATTGGTTGGCATTTGGTGATTCTCGTAGCCACACATCGCACGGATGGCAAATATGTAGTACCCAGGAGGGAAGATAAGGGTAAATATCGTAGCCGCTCCGGTGCTCGCATGAGAGAACACCATCGCAAGAATCGCAAACAAGATGGCTAAGAATGTTGACACAACGGCAGCAAGTTGGGGACTCTTCCCAAAAGGAGCAGCCACAAAGAACGACCAGCTGGCAAGTGAGAAACCAAGTAGGAGATGGACCACCAGAACTAGACCACCGTT